>OX457036.1:21727168-21809668 GCA_949752735.1 Lumbricus terrestris
GTTCTCTGACAAGCCTTACTTCAGTGCTTTTTTAACGTGCAGTTGTACACAAAATGTGCAGTTCTAAATGGATTTGTGCAGTTGTAGAAGCACTTTTGTACAGTTAAAATTAGCAAAAAAAGTCATTGTCCTCCGATTGGAAGTAATTTACCATGGCTGGATGGGTAAGGAAAGAAGGGGTTGTGCAGTTCTAAAGATTCCTTAAAAACAGCCCTGCCTTACTTAAGCCCAGCCAAGACCACAATTGATCTGGTTTCATGGGCGGAGTTTATCAGGGGCTAGGGGGGGGGCTAAGCCCTCCCAAGAAGACCCAGATTCAATTTTTATACCGTGTAAATTGTATCTTTTCCCGGGCTTAGCCCCCCCCCAAGAAGGCTTTAGCCCCTCCAAGAACGGAAACCAAACTCCGCCCATGTCTGGTTTACTGACTATACGTCTATACCCTCCTGTCCGATTTCCTTCTTTTACCGGTTTAGCCTCTGTTTTCAACCTGAGTGTCACCCTTGATACTTTTTCCTTTTCCTTCTCTAACCAAACATCACGAATCTCACTCGTTCCTACACGCCTATACTCGGTAAGCTGTTGCGTGCTAAGTTTTTTTCTCTGCATATAGCGCAAAGGTTAGTGAGGAAAAGGATCGGGTTAATATGAAACTGATCTGATGGCGACTCATATGTCATATATATATAATATATATAGTTTATATATATAATTTTTCTATATAAAATTTATATATGAAGGTGCTTGAGCCGCAGAACCAACCATGCGACAGATCAAATGTTATGTATATATATGCACAGCTTATATTGAATTGCAATTACGTGCAATGCAATGCAGTGCGTTAGCATGCGATATATACATATGCACTGTATACCATAAACTCTATGCAGTGCAATACATGAGGTGACCAAACCTCGGATCGAGGATCGCTAGGAACAATGGGAATACAATGCAATACAATGCAATGCAATGGAATGCAATACAATGCTAGGAACAGGACAGAAAAGAACAATGCAATACAATGGGAATTCAATGCAATACAATGCAATGCAATACAATGCAATACAATTCAATACAATGCAATTGAATATGTTTACTGCGCCCTCTATTGGCAATATCTATTGCAGACTGTTCGGCTATAGTAGCCTATAGTTAAGATTTTTGTATTATGTTATCGGCGTTTTTGTGAATTGTTTCAACTGCATAATTGTACACTGTAGCCGGTTGCGTTCTGCCAACCGGGTTGTTGAATAAAAAAAATTATTATTATTTTTATTATTATTACTATTATTACGTACCAATCGGCCTAAATGATCTTAGCAGGGGTATTCAGAGAGAACTGTGCGAAACGCATGTGCACGTGGGACATCTCATACTATAGTACGGGACAAGCGTGTGATTTGTTTCATTTGATGGTGCCCAAGAGTATTAACCTAACGTTAAAACAAGAAGTTGATCTGCAATCGTGCGAAACCGTTACCACTTAAAACCGTGAGTGACGTGATTTGCACGAAAAATATAGAATGATGATGCAACAATACAAAATACAATACAGAGCAGACAACAATAATTATGATCGAGTAATTTGAAACCGTCTCAGACTTAGCCCATTCCGTCGAAGACTCAGTTTCTATGATCATGCACCACCTATTTATATGCACGGATAAAATAATCAGCTGCTTTTGCCCCGCTGTCATTTACGAGGCTTTGCGATTGCTAATCTTTCTCTCTTTGGCGCGCTCTCTTCACAGAGTCGAGAGGCACGCGGCCAGTGCTTTTACCGATGTAGCCAATTGAGTAGGACTACTGTAGTTGATTCAGTGGCAAACATCGCTACCATCAGCATCTGATCTGTGACAAGCATTGCTATGTTCAATGTCTCCTACGTGGTCCCTGCATTGCTGTGCAGAATAGACAATGCTTTTGCGAGGCAGTATTGCGCATGCATGCAGAGCACCGAATTAAGTGTCTATAGATAACTATTGTAATGACTAATAATTATTCATGACGTCCATTCAGTCGTCCATGATGACAACACATAAGCCAGTCAGTCAGTCAGTCAGTCAGCCGGTCGGCAGTTGCCAATTGGATCGTTTCTCATCGTTAAAAGGAAGAATTGGTGGCGTCGTTTGTTTTATTGTTTGTACCATGTTATACTGCACCGTTTGATTGTCTCTTTTACTGCCACTGTGTTTTTTCTTTTGTTACAGTCGGTTCTATAGGCGTTGACGTTTGACGTTTGTAAATTGTGAGTATTATCTAGCGCTAA
The DNA here is from genome assembly GCA_949752735.1 of Lumbricus terrestris. Lineage (NCBI taxonomy): Eukaryota > Metazoa > Annelida > Clitellata > Crassiclitellata > Lumbricidae > Lumbricus > Lumbricus terrestris. Next base: position 21,729,438 of record OX457036.1, read on the forward strand.
TAGATTTCTTGCCACAGCACCGACCAAGAGTCGTATCACAATATTTCTCAGTGTCACATTTTAGATCTATAGGCTCGTCCTATATGTTACAATAGCTGCCATATCCATTTTCAGTGAAATAAATTATTAATAGCGATGTAAAGTAAGCCAAGCAATGAAAATAAGTAATTTTGGTAATCAGCTGTTCGCGAACTGTATACATAAATTATAATTATCCTGTGTGGAAATACGCGTATAGAAGCGACAAGCAAAGACCGTGTCAACATCTAGCCTAGTTGTAGACTAACATTGTTTTTTGAATGATATAGGCTACCCAAATACATCTGCGGATATGATACGACTGTAGCCTTGAACACCGGGGACAGCTGTACTGATTGGTACTGAGAAATTTCGGCCATCTACAATACAATAGGGCAGGGTGAGAATTTTCAGGGGGTTGTGGGGATTAAGCCCCCAGTCTTTCTTATGATGCAATTGTAAAGTGCTCATTACGCACCCCAAGTCCACATAAATCAACGTCTTATCCCCAAGTTATTTTTCTACAATTTTCATACTGCATGTGGTGACACATCAATCATCGAGAACCTCTCAGAAATTTCCTGAAAAGGTGCTACAAGAATTGGTATAGTGTTTACGTCTGCATTTGCATCAAATCTCATGACAGTGCTTTTCTAAACATGGCCTCTGATCTACAGAAAAGTCGATGAGTGTGAGCGCGTGCGTGTGTGTGTGTGTGACACTGTGTGTGTGTGTGACCGTCTTACCGAGTGTGCAGTTTCCGAGTGCACCCTTCCACGTTCCGTTTCGATGATCGCATCGCAGCATCCAGAACTCATCCGAATGGTTGCACTGGACACGGATGACTGAAGAATCGTCATCGATTCCGCTTCCACCGTCGGTCGATGGTAGAACCAGGTGCGTTTTCGATGGAAGCACAGACGGATAGACACAACCGTACACTATACATCAAGACATAATGAGGCATTTCAATGTATACTACTAAGAAACAATCACTATTCACAGCATTGTATACAAAACATTTATAAAGTAGGCTATACCTCTGGCAGAGTGAACCGTCCAGAAACGCTCCTGGCTCGCGAAACCCTGAGAGAAGAAGCAGGTCTTGGAAAAGGCGAGAAGGAAGAGAGAGCCAGATAAATAACATTGTAGGCCTATATTGTGCGAAAAGAAGGTATGGAGATATATATGGCATGTCAAAGACAGAGGTTGAGGGAAAGAATCGCGGCTGATCCATTGCTATTCTAGTACAGGTAGCCAGAAGGTATAATTAAACAAGCGCGGATGGTTATACGGGCACAGAAGGCTATGTGAATGTATACATATGCATGCATGTCTGTATACTCTAATTTATTCTTGTATTTTAGTGTAGTGTATTGAATTGTGCTGTATTGTATAGACTATGCAAATTTATAAAGCGCTTCTCACAGTGCATAGGCCTACCAATCAGAGATAGACGTAGAGAAAATAGAGCGGTTTTGAGACAGCTGAAAGAAGTGCGCGGAGTTCCATGCAGTTAGCATCAAACAACTGTAGAACTGCATTCATGTTAGAAACCCATCTTGCTTATTCTTCATTTTCTTAGACCTTCTAATCAGTGGCGGCGCCAGAATTTTCGTTTGGGAGGGGGGCTGGATTTTCGGGAACAAATTTCTGAGAACCCTTTTTTAGTCATCGACCAAAATCCGAAGAAAATTTTCCATTTCCGCCGTCTAAATTTCTGACGACCTTTCTCGTGCGCACCTTTACGGTTATTTTAGGGAGGCTAAAGAGGATTAATCGTCCAAATATTTTATTTTTACATGAGGAAAAAATGGATGGCCTTTTTAGGGGGGCTTAGCCCCATAGCCCCCCTCCTAGCGCCGCTACTGCTTCTAATAAGCTCTAGCGGTATTTCCAAGAGACAGACACCACTAATAATCGGCAAGAAGGTTCCTAAGCCTGTCACGTGTGGCTGTAGCATGTCAAAGAAAGAGGATGAGGGAAAGTGTCGAGTCTGATCCGTAGCTATTCTAGCACAGGGAACCAGATGGTATTCAAACAACTGCAGATATACTTGCGAAGGCAAAGACAATATTATATGCATGTCATGCATACATGTACACTATGTTTATATTGAGAACTATATTGCTAAGTCTACTATACACAGACAGTCGACCAACCATTCAACCGACCGACCGACCAACTTACCTACCTATCCACCTACCAACCTACCTTCCGCCCTACCGACCGACCGACCGACCTACCTACCCACCTACTACCCACCTACCCTTCAACCTACCTTCCGCCCTACCGACCGACCGACCGACCTACCTACCCACCTACTACCCACCTACCCTTCAACCTACCGACCAACCGACCGATCGACCGAGCTACCTAACTACCTACCCACCTACCTTCCGACCAACGTATCTACCTACCCACCTACCTTCCGACCGACCTACAAACCGACCGACCAACTTAGCTACCTACCCACCTACCTACCCACCTACCTTCCGCCCTACCTTCCGCCCTACCGACCGACCTACCTACCTACCCACCTACCCACCTACCTTCCGACCAACCTATCTACCTACCCACCTACCTTACGACCGACCGACCTACAAACCGACCGACCAACTTAGCTACCTACCTACCTACCCACCTACCTTCCGCCCTACCGACCGACCTACCTACCTACCCACCTACCCACCTACCTTCCGACCAACCTATCTACCTACCCGCCTACCTTCCGACCAGCCTATCTACCTACCCGCCTACCTTCCGACCAGCCTATCTACCTACACGCCTACCTTCCGACCAGCCTATCTACCTACCCGCCTACCTTCCGACCAGCCTATCTACCTACCCGCCTACCTTCCGACCAGCCTATCTACCTACCCGCCTACCTTCCGACCGATCTACCGACCGACCTACCTATATATATACATATCTTTTGACCTACCTAACTATCCACCTACCTTCCGATCTACCTACCTACCTACCGACCTACTTACATACCTGCCTACCTACCTACCTACCCACGTATACCATCCAACCGACCGACCGACTGACCTACCTACCCACCTGCCTACCTACTTACCCACCGACCAACCTACCTAATTACCTACCTCCCCACGGGGTAACCCACCCACCTACCTTCCTTCCGACGTATACCTATCGACCAACTTACCGTCATACTTGAGTACGAAATGCGGCGGTTGGTCTTCGTCAAGATTCCTTGCGCTGAACGTTATCTTAATTCGATTCGTCTTCGACACAAACACGATGTTCGACCTCGGCTGATGACTGCACGTGACCAGATTCTTTAGCGCCGTCGTTTCCTCCACCACCGCCAACTCGCGACAGACCCTTCTGCTGTGATCCACGTGATCCGGACTATGTTGCTCGACGGCGGATGAAGACGACGGTGGTAGTAGTCCTCCTCCGCCTCCTCCGCCGTAGTCGGTGAAGTCCATGAGGGTGAGGTTGATTCGCTGACCTGGGAAGGCCTCGATGACCCAGGGGCAGCCGGAGTCACCGACCCCGTGCTCGTAGGATGTGATGCTGGCGATGAGACCTGAGCTGGAGAACCTCGTCGACTGGACAGTCAGAGGTCCACCCTGAAGACAGCTGATCGTCTGAACGGGAAGGACGACTGTAGGACATCAACGGTGAAACAACCTCTGATTAGTCCTATAGGCTACATGCGTACAAATGGTAGCCTATTATACGGGAGGATTTTTTCGGGCGCACAGGGGTAAAACAGCTATATTTTCTGAAGATTTACAGGAAATGACTAAAAAAAATCGATTTTTTTCTGACCTGCAAATCGGAAAATTTTGGGCCGATGACTAAAAAAGGTCATCAAAATTTTTTGTCGATGTAAAGTATAACAGTAGCCTATATATACTGCGTTTAGTAGCGATTGGCGTTTGAGCGGATTGGTTTATAAACTGGCGTACAATCGCCACATTGAAGACCAGCAGACGGTTAATTTATGCATCGCACATCTATATTTGCTTTCTAATGTCTCCTGCAGGGAAAATCTAATAAAGATCTCAAAATACAAGCGCAAGGATTGCCAAGGATCTAAGCAATACAAAAATCATAGGTTTTTCACTTCTTTGTACCACCGTGGAAAACTAGTCAATCAGTTATACAATAGGTAATCAGATGGGTATAAGTTGGCAAGTTAGCCATTGACTGCTTGATTCAGACAATAGTAGGCTAGGCCTATACAACGAACAACGTTTAGATAGCTCTCAGCCAAACTGAGACGTGCATCATAAATGTAAGACCAAACAGAGAGAAGGACGGATAGAAATTGTTCCATTGTTCCATCACAACCATCAGTTGAATTCCTAAGACCACCCTTGGTGAAGCAGTTTTCTCTAATCATTGGACTCCTGAAGTCTATACTGCTTCCAGGCGCTAATGGCACCATGCTCACACACGTAAATAAACAATGAAGTTTAAAGTGCGTTGTCATTGTGTTCTGCGGCTACAAAACAACGAGAACGCTTTCAACAGAGTACGCAGGAGGCCTACAGCTAACCAACGCAATGTTTTTGACTATAGTACGTCAGAGTAGAAATTATTTAACAGACATCAAACCTAAGCTTAGACCGTATCTGACTACAGCGTGTCTGCTTATAGACCACAATGTTATTTGACTATAGTATGTCTGGAGCGAGGATGACAGGATTGTGATCGACGGTGGAGAGGTGGAACTCTTTCTGCTACATATATAGGCAGCCAAATGACAGTAGATATAGTAGCTGTGACAGAGAAGTATATGGAAGGAAAATGGATACAGCCTAAAAACCAAGATTCGTCTGTACAACGCACTGGTTGTGAGCACACTGCTGTATACGGTTCTGAGAGTGGCCGATGACGGTGACGAACAGAAAATGACCGGAGACAGAGCATCATAAGTGGCTGCATGAGGAGGATTATATCGTGGCGGGACAAAATAACGAACAAAAGCATAAGAGAGATGACGGGACAAGAAGATATATGGAAAGCATCATTAGAAAGAGAAGACTGAGGTGGAGGTTGATGGGATATGCTGTTCATATGGATGAGGATCAAAGAGCTAAGCAGGTCATGTCCTGGAATGCTGGAAGCAGAAGGAAGAGAGGAAGACCACGAAAGAACTGGAAAGACACTATCAAAGGTGATTGAGATGTCTGGAGATGTCATGGGAGGAGGCTGGAGAACTGGCGATGGACAGGGAGGAGTGGAGGAGATGCGTTGCCCGATATGCAGACTTGCACGGGAAGGACTAAGTACTAAGTAAGTAAGTACGCATGTCCGCAACGCTGTGCATCGGAGAAGTGGAATTAAAATCCAAAACCCTTATAACCTATAGCAAACACTAGCGACATCAATTTAAGCAGCTGAGTACACTTATCACGGTCGCTGTGAAGATTTGACGTCAGCGGTAAGGACATTCTCATATGCCTAAATAGCTTATAATACTTCTTGGATATCGCTGCCTTTTGGGGCAAAATTAGGGACTGCCTATTAGAAGGGATATCCGAAAAGAGGATATTGCAGAATTCCAGTCATAATTAGCGTTTTACCAGTTTAGGCCTAGACATCAAATCAAGATAAAATCAAATTTATTGATATCGATTCGCTGATGAACATGTACATTTGCAATGCACAGTGTTTAATTCAAGTACTATGTGCATTAAATAGCAATCATTACCAGACAATGTCAGGTAAGTGGGGGCAAGTTTACAGGGTTAACAGTTGTCCCCACTTCCCCTGCGCTTGCGAATGATGCAATAGGAAAGGATAATGCAGATCGACTAATGAGGAGAAGAAGCTCTACGGCTCAGTTATTATATTCATATGTATTCATCATCACAACAGTAAGACAGGCACTTACCCTTGGCGCAGCGGAATTTCGCCTCCAGGTAGGACTTGAGGTCCTGAGGACAGACCTTCGTGCCGGAGAAAAGCACCTCGAGGTTAAAGATGCGACAGTGTCGTCTGCCGGAACATTTTCCCGCCAGGATGTCTGTGACGTCGGAGCCGCACCCGATATAACCGTAGTCCGTCTTGACACACCTGTTCAACTGCATCCGTCCGAATTTGGCGCTTTCGACGATCAGTATCTCTCCAGTGCCACACTGCATCTCCACGATCTCGTCCAGACAGTAGTCCCTCGCTAAACACACCATACACACCACATGCAGTCGAAGTATGAAATTATTATTGATTATGGATTGATTGATTGATTGATTGATTGATTGATTGATTGATTGATCAGTTGACTGACTAGCTAGCTGGTTTATTTATTGACTGATTGGGTGCTTATTGACTGAATGATCGATTGACTGACTGATTTGTTAACAAAATTAAATTCTGATTGACTCTGAATGATGATGATGATGATGATGATGATGATGATGATGATGATGACGACGACGACGACGACGCTGATGATGATGATAATGATGATGATAATGATTGTCTGATTTTGATTTATTTGATTGCGAACGAACGATTGAGATACAGTAACAGTGACAGAGACAGAGAGACAGGGAGAGCAAAGCAGGCCCTACAGCGGAAATTCTAGGCGCTCTAAGTAATATATATAAACTAGACCATAAATTATGTAGGCTACTACTGCATGTATAATTTATCAGTCAACAATATTTGATTGCTGTTGCGACCATAGTGCCTAACGCTGTTAGGCTATTCCATAGCACCTTAGCTAATAGCTAAAAACACCACAATAATTATAATTTTAAATAGGTTGCTTATTATTAACACACTGCTGCTGCAACCCTTGTCCATTCTTTTGTTACCACCAGACTTGACTACTGCTGCTCTCTCTATATATGCTGGTCTAACAATTGCCCGTCTGAGCTGCCTTGATCGCGTCCTGCGCTCTGCAGCCCACCTTATTGGCCGCATACCCAAATTCAGCCACATCTCCAGCTATATGCGAGACGTTCTCCACTGGCTTCCACTCAAGCAGCGAATTGAGCATAGGATATCTAGTCTGGCGCTGCACGCTAGGCCTTGCTCCTGCCTACCTTTGTGAGCTTTGTAGCCTTACTCTTTGTGGTCGCCACTTCCGCTCCCTTCGTTCTGCTGAACAAAGTCTACCCTCAGCCCCTTTTGCTCGAACTTACACTATGCAGAACCGTGCTATCTCGGTGGTAGGACCCTCAACCTGGAATGGTCTTCCTCTGATCACCTCCGCTCTCTTTGTAAAAATCCTCAGGCTTTCCTCTCTCATCTGAAGACAGTTTTATTTGGCCGCGCTGAGGATGGGAGCGCCTCTGAGTAGCACACTTTAAGAGGCGCTATATAAATGCATCTCGTGAATGAATGAATAGAATAGAATAACAGCATAAGAAAGCCACAAAACGTAGCATGGCATAGAACGTCGCTAATGCCTCTATATATCTAGACTACTCTAGCAGTGCAGTATAGAAAAAGGATGAGGAGGAGGGCGACCGTAATAATCTGTATAATGCCATAGCGCCGTTAAAAAGCTGCACATGCTTAAACCTAACATAACAAGACGACAAAACAACAAAATGCAGCAAAATAAAGTGTAGCAGCCATGGTGTTCAATCTAGTCACCCCGCTTGGGTGGGTGGGGGTAAATATCCTTTGCTCGGTATAGTTTTTTCTGATGATTTCTTTTGTCTTGCTGTTAAAATTTCCGACGCTGTCGAAATAACAGCTCTCTATTTTTTCTGGGGGGTTATTCCGTTTGTGTCGGTCATTCCCAGGATATGCTTAGATGAAACACAGCATAGCAGCCAAAAACGTGACATAAATAAAGCGGAGTAGGCCTATACATGTATGCTCTATGGTATAGCAACAATGCAAAGCGTAGCACAAGACAATAGACAACATAACAAAACAAGCTGCGACAATATCATTATAATTATAACAAAGGTAGCATAGCATGCAAGCTAACATGTCATTACAAAACAGGAAATTGTATAGGTCTACAACTGCATGAAAGAGTCAACAACAAAGCGCAGCAATTGAACGTAACTAGGCTAAACATAGAAACATTGCAAAAAAGGATGGCCAGGCGATTTTTAATTGCGTTTGTGTCGTGTGATCACTAAAAGCCGATTACTCTTGGTTTCCTCTTAAAAGCTTTGATTCCGCCCACAGAGACCAGCATGCCTTTCGTCGGAAGCCATCCCACAGAGACCAGCATGCCTTTCGTCGGAAGCCAATCCACTGCACGTTTGGCACTGAATAACGTTTGCCCGGAGGAATCCCTGAGAGTCTTTCAAGCACTTCTATCTATGGCCTCTGGTCAGCGCTGCTTCTTCACCGAGCTCTGAGCTGGATCGTGAATCTTTCCAGCGGATGGTACCATGGCACCACCGTTCCTTTCCCTGATAATCCAAAGTTCTTTCCAGTCAGAATCCCGGAAAACAGTCGGGCGTTAACCCCCTCCCCCCGTTGTGTCCTTAGCCCTTCAAGTGTTTTATCAGTTCGGCTGGAATGTTTCCCGTCGGCTATTTCCTTGCGTGTGCGGTTTCTCCCACCCCCAGCGCACGATTTTTGTAGCTCATTTCTCAGGCACGCTGTCTATGCGCTCCACGCTCTGACTGAGACTCAGATAGTAGAGCGAAAGTGCTAAACCATCTCAAAAATGTCACGGCCTCACTAGTGGAGACTTCCGTAAAAATACACAGAAACTGTTTAATCTCTGTTGGTTCTTTGATGTCTTTTCTGGTTCCTGGTCGGATTGTTTTCTCCATCTAGCCTACTCTTGGGTCTGGATCTGCGCCGTAGAAAAAACGGGGGACGAGAGGGGGGTCAAACAATGACGTATGCGGCTAAACAGAGAGTTGAAGAAGAAGAAGAAGATGATGATGATGACGATGATGATGATGACGACCATGATGATGATGATGATGACGACGGCGTTGATGACGATGATGATGATGATGATGGTGGTGATGATGATTACGATGATGATGATGATGATGATGATGATGATGATGATGATGATGATGATGGTGATGATGATGATATACAAATATCTATAAGTATAGCGGATGATACGCTGATAGTCAAGAAGTGAAAAGGTGATCGACTGAAAGTTATGGGTTTGAAAAATCAAGAAAAGGCAAAATCTTTAATGAAGGAAGCTGGGAGGAAGGATGGAAGGAAGGATGGAAGGAAGAAAGGATGGAAGGAAGGAGGCATTGAAAGAAGATCGCGAGTCAGAAGGAAGGCAGAGGATGGTTCATGCAGTCGTTCGAGCAGTGAAAAGAAAGGAATCGAACAACACAACGAATGAGCAAGCAAACCTATTTCTAAGAATTCATTTTTATTAGGAAATTGCAAAAGCACTGTAGTATAGATCTAGGCACAGACTCCAGATGTACGTACACACGCCTGTGTATGTTTAATATATATGCCTATGTGCAGGTGCGCTATATAAATGCGATTCTTTTCGATCGTGGTTTGGTGTTGTTCGGTCTGGAAAAACTCGGAGTAGTTTCTCTTGAAGTGGAGCTATATAAATTCATGATCACGATTAGAATAGAGACATGTGCGTCGACGTATTGCATTGTATTGCATTGTATTGCATTGTATGCTCATTTGAGAAGTTGTAAAGCGCCTCTAGGCTAACAGTATCGAGACATGTGCACGTGTCGATGTATTGTATTGTATTGCATTGTATTGCATTGTATGCTCATTTGAGAAGTTGTAAAGCGCCTCTAGGCTAACAGTATCGAGACATGTGCACGTGTCGATGTATTGTATTGTATTGCATTGTATTGCATTGCATTGTATTGCATTGTGTTGCATTGTATGCCCATTTGAGAAGTTGTAAAGCGCCTCTATAGGCTAACAGTATTGAGACATGTGCACGTGTCGATGTATTGTATTGTATTGTATTGTATTGCATTGTATTGCATTGTGTAGCATTGTATTGCATTGTATACGCTCATTTGAGAAGTTGTAAAGCGTCTCTAGGCTAACAGTATAGTATACATTCAGAGGTGCTCCGAGCCTCACATACCGATGAAATAGAAAGTCTTCAAGCAGCAGGCATGGAATGAGGGAGCTATATAGGCTACTCCAGACGAAATCCTAGCACGAACTACGCCACTGGTTGTTCTCTGCCAGTGCCAGTCCCAAGCCTGGATAAGGGAGGAGGGCGACACTAAGCAATGTCGTTAAACATGTAACAAGAGATCTTATAGTGCGTAAAATGAGGAAGGTGACTCCAAGGGGAAGGACATTCAAAAGGCTGCAGAGGTTCAATGCTGGTCATAGCACACATCGTCCCCCCCACCCCAGTCACTTCGGCTAGGGGAGAGCTTCTAGTCCCGCGGGCTCGCTTGGTTATTAAGCAGCGCCGTGCTTTCTCGGTCGTGGGCCTATACTGTCTGGAACGACCTTCCGGTTGCGCTTCGCTCTCTACTTGTGGTCCATCCGACTGCATGGGTTCTACAAGTCTCTCAAGTCTGTTTTCTTTGTTCGTGGTTGGGCTGGGAGCGCCTCTGAGTAGTTTCTTGAAGGGGCGCTATATAAATGCTCTGAATGAATGAATGAATGAATGAATGAATGAATGAATGAATGAATGAATGAAAGAGATCGAGACAGTCTAGAGGACAAAGAGAAATAGCAAACGTGCATTGCTTACATGTGTAATACTTTTGTATATGCACGTGTTGCATGTTTGAGTCTATGCATATAGGCTACAGCTATGACATGCAATTATATTGTATATGTATATGACAATCGTGGCCACCCAGTCTACGTGCAGATAGATCAGGTAGGCGATGTTTGCAAGCTCCTTAAGCTGCAGAGATCGTCGATTTAATTAAAGGATATGTGATGCCTGTTGATCAACGACAGAGCAGATAAACTGGACATAACACGTGATATATGTGACAGTCTTATGGATTATATTATCACAATGGGTATTCTAATAATACAGTCAGACGCCATGTAGGCCTATAGACGTTTCAATAATCATACTACGTGTAATGAAATACTTCTTTGTATGTGGGTTTTAATGGCCGACATATCCAGAAAATTACCATAGCTATGAAGTATTTCGCTTCACTTTGTCTGCGTGTACAACGATGATCCATTGGTTATAAGCGAGGTCAGTCTGGAGGTGACACTGTGGCACTGTTCAAGGTTCACATCCTCACTGTTTACCTGGATATACCTGCCTGCCTATCAGCGTATGTACCTCCAAACCTGAATATAGAGAGCAGTTTCCAGCTTTCTGGTTCCCTTGCGAATTATTTTTGAAATGAGCGCATCGACCGCACACTGTCAAGGCGATCAGGTTGATTAGCATGGGAGAGGTTTTGCAATTCGACATCATAAGCAGAGACTGAGAAAATGAAGTAGCTATCGCTCCATATATCAAGGCTGCCTCTCTCTCTCCTTTTCCCTCTCCCTCCCCCCCTCTCTCTCTCTCTCTCTCTCTCTCTCTCTCTCTCTCTCTCTCTCTCTCTCTCTCTCTCTCAATGTCTCTCTCGTTCTTTCTTTCTCCCTCTCCATCTCTCTCTCTCCCCCCCCCCCCTCTCTCTCTCTCTCTCTCTCTCTCTCTCTCTCTCTCTCTCTCTCTCTCTCTCTCTCTCTCTCTCTGTCTCTCTCTCTCCACGCGTTATAACTATAAGGGACAGTTCCTTCCTTGTTCTTCATTGTAACAAACAGCTCACAATTCACTCCATGAAATTCATATAATAATAATCTGCCTGCGTATACCTACCTGACCGCTTACCTGCCTACCTGTATGCCTGCATGTTTGCATGCATCTTACCTGCTTGCCTGCCTGCCTGTCTGCCAGCCTACCTGCCTATCTGTCTGTCTGTCTGCCTATCTGTCTGTCTATCTGCCTATCTGCCTGCCTGCTTGCCTGTCTGCCTGCTTGCCTGTCTGCCTGCCTGCCTACCTGCCTGCTTGCCTGTCTGCCTGCTTGCCTGTCTGCCTGCTTGCCTGTCTGCCTGCCTGCCTACCTGCCTGCTTGCCTGTCTGCCTGCTTGCCTGTCTGCCTGCCTGCCTACCTGCCTGCTCATCTGTCTGCTGCCCATCTACCTGTTGTCTCCCTGCTACCTGTCTGTCTGTCTACTTGTTGGCATGCCTTCATATACACTGTCGATTTTCAGAACACGTGGACGTAAAAGGATTACTAAATTCGTTGGTAATTCTGTTGTGCTGACCATTTATCGTGAGCCACTTCTACCGTATAACGACATGGATGTCCGCTCTGAGCATCGGACACGAGCGTCGTGTGTAGAAGAGACGTTGACGTATGTGCAGCTCCTCTCAACTCAACGCAGTCAACGGTTGATTCGCTCTAATTCGCTCATCCATCTCTTCGGATTCCCAATGCGGTGACGTCTAGTCTTTGGTCTGATGTGCATCAAGTCCCGTTAATTGATTGCGTTGTGTCTTCCCTTAAAGTAACCGGAAGAGAGCAGAGCAGAGGAGAAAGGAGAGTAGAGTATAGATGAGAGTAGATGAGAGCAGAGCAGAGCCAAGCAGAGCAGCTCAGAGCAGAGGAGTATAAGGAGAGCAGAGCAGAGCAGAGGAGAGCATGCAGAGGAGAGCAGAGAAGAGCAGAGCAGAGGAGAGCAGAGAAGAGCAGAGAAGAGCAGAGAAGAGCAGAGCAGAGGAGAGCAGAGCAGAGCAGAGCAGAGGAGAGCAGAGAAGAGCAGAGGAGAGGAGAGCAGAGAAGAGCATAGAAGAGCAGAGAAGAGCAGAGAAGAGCAGAGAAGAGCAGAGAAGAGCAGAGCAGAGGAGAGCAGAGCAGAGAAGAGCAGAGTACAGGAGAACAGAGCCAAGCAGAGGAGAGCAGAGGAGAGCAGAGCAGAGCAGAGCAGAACAGAGCCAAACAGAGCAGAGCAGAGCATATCGAGCAGAGCGGGCTTAATCATAATTATAACGTCCAAAATCAAGCGCATATAGTCTTGTGCCTCAACTGCTGGTCATATGTTTCCTATGTCTGCAATTTGTCTAATTCTCAACTCACATAAATTATATACGCATGCATATGTATATATGTATATATATTTTATCTAGGCATACACGTGCATCGTATACAAGTGCATCTTACAGATGTCAAACATAATCGGAAAGTCATAGGTCTATAATCCAACTAACCACTGAGTCAAAGGAAACCGGCAGAACATGCACTTCGGTCTGTTACAGTATTCAACAACCCAGACAAGAAGATCGGTCTAAGCTTCATGTTTGGTATACATTATAGGCCTACATGTATAGAAATGACTTTGGAATTATGCGCTATAAAATAATTATGACATCCAAATGGACAAATGCATGAATGTATTCTATATATATATATATATATATATATATATATATATATTTATATATATTTATATATATAGTCCGTGCTCCTGACACAGAAATTGTACGGACAGGAACCGTGCATTGTAAGAGAAAATAATAGCAGCCTTTCAATGTTCAGCTGCGGATTATTATGGAAGACATGCATGCATGTGTCTCGATTAGATATGCCTATATATATATATATATATATATATATATATATATATATATATATATATATATATTATAATATACCATCTGCGTCCGATTGGATCAGTAGTAGCCTACGAATCGAGTTGCTATAACGACCGTGATACACGCATGCATTCGTGTAGATCATTATGGCGATGTATTATTATGTATAGTGTTTAATGCGTTCATGCAGGCACGACTCTTTCACGCACTTGTCACCTGCTGCAATCCTTGCGTCAAGAGCAGCAGAGATCCCTTGTGATTGTAGGTATACATACAGAGTTGTGCATGGACATTAATTTTTTATATCTTGGGTGAAAATTGCCGGGGAGGAGGCTAGGGGTTTCAACCCCAGTCTTTATTAGAGTCTAAAGTAAAGTCTGTTTTTCACTCCCCAATTCCAAGTGGATCATAGTCTACCCTCTCCGTTATTATTTCCACAATTCTCATGAACACTGATTTTATCCATCCAACTTTAGACGGAAGGAGCTGGTTATAGGATTAATGAGCACTGAGTGGCTGAGTCTAAGATGTTTCTTGAATATGCTGTCTAGCAGTCTGCCACGTCTGTCAGTTAGGTTTCTTCTTTTTCTGTGGTCTTTACTTTTGCTGTGGTCTTGAACACATGAAAACCAATTTCCGTGGACATTTTTGTTGTATAAGGTCGGGAACTATATCTGGTGTCCTGTGCTTGACTTTCGAGTGGCGCTGTAGAAGTTTGGAGCTTGCGACTATAGGATACGATTGCAATGGTCACTGAGGTGCTATAGAATATAAATGTGGGAATTACAGGCTACAAACAACTACAATGTATTATGTATGCAGCACTACCATCAGACTATTTTTCTGTATAAGTGGTTTCGACCTATTTTGCTTTATATATCTCAAATGCACTGAAGTGAAAGGACAGAAAAACAATCCCCGATTCTAATGTTTCTTCCATACTGTGAGCTTATATATAATAATTATTGTGTAATCATGTTCACCAACTCAGGGGCGGATACAGAAATTTTCGAAGGGAGGGGCCAAAATTTTCGGTGGAAATTTTTGCCAGAAAAAATCTGATGACCTTTTTTAGGCATTATAGGCCTATAGTCATCGGGTCGATGTAATCTCTGGCAATATACTACGACCTCTCTAGTCGTCGTATCCTACTTTTCTTTTCCGCTGCATTGATTTAATGCTTGTTGAAGCCAAATAGAAGGGCCACGTCCTTTGCACTTTTGAAATGGGGAGGGGGCATGGCCGGATTGGTCCCCTGGATCCGCCCCTGCACCAACATCACAGCGGTAATGTCATATATGCTATGCATCAATCATCACAAGGTTAGCGTGGCGCTGAATAAAAAGCGGACTTAAGAAAAATAAATGCTATTTATCGTTCCAAAACTCCTACAAAATGCAGAAGTACAGGTATAACAGAAGAAGCAATGGTTGACGATGCACTTATTGCACTGGGGCAGGCTGTAAATAGGTTGGCAATATACGCGTATATTATAGAGGCCTATTTACTTTTATATGTGACATCTTGACAGTGAAGCATAATCATTTACAATTAGACTTCATTTCGTGCAGCATAATTCTGATAATTATATCCAAGAGAAGGAGGAATCGAATAGCTTCTTATATATATGCTACATATACAAGTAAGTTACTGTAAGCTTACGAATACAACTGCATGTATTATTTTGTATTGATATATATATATTGTATTGATATACTATATATATAGTCTATCCTTTATAACTGTAGGCGCTTCAAACTGGCACTGTATATATAAATAATGGTTTGATTTGATTGACTGTAATGGAGGAATTCAGTGCTGACCCAGATCCTAAACTGAGTGCAACTGCTAGCAAATGAACATGACCTGTCATTCATCGCCACGCCCTCCTCCCGCTTCCTCCCTTTCCTCCTCCGTCTCCTCTGCCCATTCCTCCACTTATTCCTCCTCGTTGTCCTTGCCATCTTCCTTACCCACTTCCTTACCCTCCTTCTTATCTTCAATTATGTCTTCTTTTCCGCTTCCTCTGTTCTTTTGTCTCCTCCTCTTCCTCCTCCTGCTTCTGCTCCTCCTTCTCCTCCTCCTCCTCCTCCTCCATCTCTCTCTCTCTTCTCCTATCTTCTCTTCCTCCTCCTTTCTTCTTTTTCCGGCTTTCCCACTTCATCCTCTCTCCTCTTTCTTCTATTCCTCTTCAACTCTATCTCTCCCCCATCCACTTCCTCTCCTTTCCTCCTCCTCTCCTCGCCCTCCTCCACCTCTCACTCAATCCCCCCCCCCCACCGTTCATCTGACCAGACTCATGACCTCTGCCAAACAGTCGGACAGTAAAATCGCTCATCAACAATTAGACGAAAATCATCAGATCTGCATCTTCTTCTGTCTTCATCTGCATCTTCTTCTTCTATCTTCATCTGTGCGTCGTCTTATTGCTTTCAGTAGAACGACCTAATAATATCCCACAGCCAACTCGTCTCTCCACATGCATATCAATATACAGATCACCCGGCCGTCCCCACCCATCCACCCCGCATTCTCTTCCCACCTCCACCCCACCCCCATCCCCCCACTCCCGCAGTCTATTCCCGCTGGCTCCCTGCCTCAAAGCATTCCAACAAAGGCAGACGACACTCGGCTTTGTTTACGTCTTCATTGTGTCTACCTTTTTAAAACAATGAATCCACCGATGTTGTTATGTAGGGCAGATGAATGAAGTGGATAAATAGAAAAGGCCTATCCATTCATTTCGTCAACAATGGGGATGAATGCTCGAATATCAGACTCGAAAAGAACATAATAATGGAGAGAACAAAACTGTAGGCTATAATTATATATGTTTTGTTTCTATTTGTGTAGCCCATAACTAGATAATAAATGTATATAATTGACGCTCATTTTAAGCAGACGTCACGTATAATATTATAGGGCCTACATGCATATATATATATATATATTGCATTATATCTATGTTTATAATAAAGACATAGACTATATGCAATTTATACAATTATACATCGATATAATTAATATGCATGCATACTACGTATACCAATGCAATATGCTTTTATGTGTATATTGATCTATAATTCTGTTTTATGGCTATTTTGCCGGTGCGTATGAAATATATATATATTATAATATCAACACACACACATGCATATCACACATGAAAGCCGATCTATATAATAATTGTGTATGTATTGATACATTCGCGTGTTTCCTTTGTGTGTTAAACAAGCGAAGAGGTGGAAGAGGTGGAAGTGGAGGAGGAGGAGGAGGAGGACGACGACGATAAGGAGGAGGAGGACGACGACGAGGAGGAGGACGAGGAGGAGGATGAGAAAGAGGAAAAAGTCGCAGAGGAGAAAGAGGATGAGGAAGACAAGAAGGAGGAGGAGGATAAGAAGGACTAGGAGTAGAAAAAAACAAGAAGAAAAAGGAGGGGAGTAGGAGTAGGAGTAGGAGAAAGACAATTAGGAGGAGAGGAGTAGGAGTAGGAGTAGGAGTAGGAGAAAGACAAGGAGGAGAGGAGTAGGAGTAGGAGAAAGACAAGGAGGAGAGGAGTAGGAGTAGGAGTAGGAGAAAAACAAGGAGGAGAGGAGTAGGAGTAGGAGAAAAACAAGGAGAAAAAGGAGGGGCGTAGGAGTAGGAGAAAGACAAGGAGTAGGGGGCAAATGGTGGATGGATCGAATGATGTGACACGATACACAGAAATCGTTAAGACCGTATTACCCACCTGTTGCGCCGCGCCCTTCAAGCGACAGCAACGCCCACACCAGGTGCATCATCACCAGCATCCGACGCATCTGCAGCAGCTGCAGCAGCCCGAGCATCATCGTCGACGATTCACGTGGACGAAGAACAGGTATCCACGAGGAGCATCCCTTGTCGGCGGCGGCGGCTGATGAGGCTGAACGACCCATCATGCTGTATCCTCCTCCGATCCTCACCAACTGAATACGGTGGGGGGCATCCATAAAGATAGGTGTTTACAGAGGGAGTATGTATGAATAGCCTACAGTTGTTGTTGTTGAATCGTATTTGTAGGTCACCTGTTAATTAACGAGGGCGCTTCTGTTGCACCTACTCAGGAGTTTATCTAGTGCCGTGTATAGTAGCTATGCTGGGAAGATGGATGTTGTGGTCGAATATGGTACTTAACGTCTCCGATGTATACGACTGGCATATGTTGTGCGCATTGGGATCGCGATCGTTAGAGCTTATAAGATTGAGTCCGATACATCTGCATGTGTGTGTGGGACGTTGCAAGAAGACGTTGCTTCCACCTAATTATTATTATTGGACCACTGCACATTACTTTATGAAGCGCTATAACCGTATATAATGGCCAATCAGAATCACTCGCATAACCGTGTGCGTTCGCGATGTCCATTCGTGTCGTAGGCCTAGATTATATCAAGCGAATCTTCCTATAGATGTGTAGATAGATAGTAGCCTTGTAGAAGTTCGGCAGACGTCTGTCTATTTCTGATGTCTAGATCTGTCTCTTTTGATGTTTCTGCCCGCTTCTGTTGATGCTTCTACTGTCGCCTGCTAAATCGTATGGCATGCATACAAGTGTAGGCCTATACGCCATACACTTCAACGGGTCGCGTAAGCGTAAGCCTATGTTCTAAAAAGTAAATTCTAGAAATGCAAATTCAAGGAATCCAGTTTCTAGAAATGCGGCTCCTATTAATATCAGTTTTAACGCTGCAGCAGAACAGAAGACACCCACAGCTGGACGCGGTCTAATAAACGTTTCTGTATAATATAGGACTCACGTGCTCCACGAATTTCAAGTCACGGTTCAATGTCTACTTCTGTATAATAATTATCATAGCATCGTACACTGAACAATCCAAAGTCGTAACTCTATCAGATGTCTACACACAGACGCGTCAGCTCTTGCCGATCGAGGCAGAGCGAGAGCCAACGACCGTCTGAGCTCACGGATCTCCAGGCGACCTTCGAGTGCAGAACTGCGCAGCGTTATAGTCCGACTGCGACCGTGGGATGTCTATCCGGGTAATTCCTCCTCTTCCTTCTCCTTTTGCTCTCCAGCATCCGACAGCACTGCAGGATTCTTAAGTGCGAAGCCATTCGACGCCAAATGCCGAGGAACAGAAGTGGGATAAGGAAAGAAGGAGGAGGAGGAGTGGAAAAAGGAGGAGTGGGAAAAGAGGAGGAGGGGATGAAGTGGTGGAGAACGAAGGTAAGGAGAAGGAGGAGGAATGGCAGAAGGAGGTTAAGAGGATGGATACATGACTTCTTCTAATCGGAGGAGTGTTCTCGTAAACATAGACTACCGATCAGTGACTGCGTGATGCAGTCGTGGAGAAGGAGTAACGAAGCCCGAGGAGCTTCGAGCAGCAACGACTACGCGCGATGACGATTACTCGACTCCATTTGGCGAATACTCGAATAGTCGAGTAGTCTTAATCTAGCAGCTGCTTGCTTTTGCCTCCAACTGGGCGCAGCTATATAATACTACAGTATCGACAGCTGTTACAACGGCCGCCTTCTTCAGCGTCTATGCGAACGAGTCCAATACTGCTTAGGTCTACAGCTTTGCAGTGGTCTATTGCATGTGTTCAGTCACTGTAGCTACTCGGTTCAGACCCCAAATGCGAAGCACTGAGCCGAAACGCACTGGCACCAATTGTTGTTGCTGCTGCTGCTGCTGCTGCTGCTGCTGCTGCTGCTGCTGCTGCTGCTGCTGCTGCTGCATCTCTTCTTTGGAAAGAGACAGTACTGTTGACGACGGTTTCGTGGCTCCACCATGCAAACAGCGACAATTGAATGAACCATCTGCAATTGCAACAGATAGCCTGTACATGTATAGGCCTACATGTGAAGTGTGTTGGCCCCACACAACACTCGCCCCATGGCCATAGACTCTTACACACACACGGAGACGTACACACACGTAGAAGCACATAGACATATACAGGTACACACACGTACACATACGCACACGCATAGCCTACATACACCCACACACACGCGCGCGCGCACACACACGCACACGCACGCACGCATATAGACAGTAGCGAACGCACTGTCGACCGCATCGTCAACTGTATTATGCAATTCACACCATTTCGCCATTTGTACTCAGCCGTAATAATGAGATCGCCCATCCACATCAACTATATACCAATAGGCCTACGTTGAATCTCTTTCTCCCTCTACCAGGTATAGGCCTACCTCCCTTCCTAAATGTCTCCCGCCATGCTTATCTCTGTCTATCACTCTTCCTTCAATACTCACTCAGGGCAGGGCTGTAGGCCTAATCAAGGGTATACGCGGGTATACAGCGTATACTCATTTTGGTCTCTAAAGCACAACGGGGTCTTGCTCCAAAATATCTAACCAATGGAATTCGCAGGCCAGTTTCAGCCTCCTCATATCGTCCACTCCGCTCTTTAAACAGATTTGAACTTCTAGTACCTCCTACTAGAACGGCTATGGCTCAGTCCCGTTCCTTTACATCAATTGGCCCCTCTCTTTGGAATACGCTCTCTCCTTCTATTCGATCTCAACTTCTGACAGGTAATCCCTCCTCCTCATTTTCTTTTCTTAAAACCTATTTTTTTCTCTCGTGGCCTTGCGCACTGGGAGCGCCTCTGAACGGTTCACCCTAGTAGAGGCGCTTTATAAATGTTTTTATACAATACAATACAATACAGTGGCGTAGGCAAGGGGGGTTTCGGGGGTTAAACCCCCCCATTGGCTCCGGGAAAAAGATTTTTTACGGTTATTTTTCCATTTAAGTAAGAAAAACTAGCAAAAAACAGGGTTTCCGGCCATAAACCCCCCCATGAAAAATTCCTGGCTACGCCACTGATACAATACAATACTCACCTCACAAAGAGCGTGTGGGTATACGCACGAAAGAGGCAAAGGATATTTAGTATTTAGGTGTATTTTTCACGAAATCCGTAGCGAATGACTAAAAAAGGTCATCAGTTTTTCGGACGGGAAACATGAGTAAATTTTTGGCCTGATGATTACTAAAAAAGGTCGTCAGATTTTTTGACGGGGAATGGGGATATTTTTTGGGCGGATGACACTCGTCAGAAATTTTTTACCCGGAAAAGTCGGTTTTTCTCCCGGTCAGCTTGTACTCACTTCAAAATTTACCAGTACAGACCTGACTCAGAGTGAGTATTGAAGGAAGGGGAGGGGTTGGAAGGCTTCACCTTCCTGAATCACATGACCTTCGATTTCTGTTCTACCTATGTAATCCTACTATACACAGGGTGGACCCAAAAAAGACCCCCCTAGGTTTTTTGCCAATATCTTGACCAAAAGTAAGAATTTTGAAATGAAATTTTACAGTCTTATAGACAATTCATATTTACATATGATGGTCAAATTTCATAAAAATATTTCAAATAGAGCAAAGGTTATGCCACTATTATGGAGACCACCCTCCGTTTTTTGACGATTCAACAACGTAACGCAAAAATTTCCCCAACAAAAAGTAAGTTTTTGCCAATATCTTGGCCAAAAGTAAGAATTTCGAAATGAAATTTTACAGGTTTATAGACAATTCATATTTACACATGTTGGCCAAATTTCATAAAAATATTTCAAACAGAACAAAAGTTATATTACTTTTAGTGAGGCCACCCTACGTTTTTTGATGATTCAAAAAAGTAAAAAAACGATGGGTGGCCTCACTAAAAGTGATATAACTTTTGTTCTGTTTGAAATATTTTTATGAAATCTGGCCATCATATGTAAATATGAATTGTCTATAAACCTGCAAAATTTCATTTCGAAATTCATACTTTTGGTCAAGATATTGGCAAAAACCTACTTTTTGTTGCGTTACGTTTTTGAATCGTCAAAAAACGGTGGGTGGCCTTCCTAAAAGTGGAATAACTTTTGGTTTGTTTGAAATATTTTGATGAAATCTGACCATCAAATGTAAATATGAATTGTCTTTAAGACTGTAAAATTTCATGTCGAAATTCTTACTTTTGGTCAAGATATTGGCAAAAAACCTAGGGGGGTCTTTTTTTTTACTCACCCTGTATAATTATGGCGAACATGATTGCCTAACATAAAAACATGTCTGTCTATGTCTATGTCTATAGGAGCTTAGACTTTCTGATTGCTTAACTGCAAAAGGTAAATTTATGTGCAAGTCGTAGGCTATTATTCGTCGTGTTAGGCCTACATGCTACATCTGTCGTAACTGATATCATTCTATATGTCATACATGACACTGTTGGCACATGTGCGCTTATAGTCTGCTAATGGCCGCGGATGTAAATAGAAAAAAGCACAATTGCAGGCTATAGGCTACCTCAGCAATGGCGAACATGATTGTTGGTCGAGAGGAGGCTAGCGAGAACGAGGGAGGGTGAGAGAGTGCATGCGCGAGATCGACAGATAGAGAGGAGAGATCAGAGATGCAGTTTGTGTTGAACGTGAGGGATAACAAAGAAGGCATCTGAGAGAGGCAGAGTGTTGCCTGCTCTCAACTAACGCTTCAAATGCATTTGCACGATCGTTGTCCCGCGCCCACCGACCGACCGACCAACCGACTGACCAACAGACAGACCGTTTGCGTTCTATGCAGGTGGAAGTCGGAAGTGCAAGTCAAGAGAGTTCTTGTTGCGCCTCTCTCGTCACCCGGAAACAATTTATTGGCGGACGAACTGCAAACGTCACAAGAGGATGCTTCGTGACAACCAGAATTAAGCCTCGCTGCTCTATCCACTAACTGTCATTTTCGTACGCAATCATTAATGTTATTCAGTGGGCGGTTGTGGGTCTATGATTATAGGCTACTAGGTCTACACCTATCATGACCTATGCCTATAGGCCCATGTCCTAAAGACTAAAATATAGCCTACTTGACGGAATAGCTCCACAAGATCTTCACATTCAACCATTTTAGATAAAATAAAGATATAGAGGTTTCAAAATGTCAAGGCACAAACTACTATCAGAGCATTTGTCTCAAAAATGCCTTTAACCGACTCATTCCCAAAATAGGCCTGGTTAGTGAGCGACAGTCTGCTGTTCTTTTGTTAAGCTTAGACCTAAAGGCCTATCCTACAACACAAAATGGGAAAGACCTTTCGTCCATAGCAAACGGTATAATTATTATAGTTACTATTAATGTCTCAATGGTTTCGATTTCCGGTGACGTTTCAAATGACATCACGAAATTCATCACGAAGAAGAAGAAGGTAAAATGGCGTCTAATTCGTCGGTTGAAGACGTTGAAATCTCCGAGGAGGTTGAGTTTGGAATAGGAGATGGTGAAGGATCGTTTTTCGGTAAGCGGTGCAGCTATAAGTATATTATATCGAGTGTGTGGTGTGTACGAAGAAATCATTGTGTTATTTCTTCTCGTCGTCGATTTCGAACAAGATCAAGTTAATTAATTGAGCGCAGTTGCAATCGTGCGCGTCAAGACACGTGCATGACTTTCGTCTTGACGCCGTTTGTCGCTTCTGTTCATTTATAGCACGATTTATACTTGACGGCGTTGACGCTAAGCGATTTGTAATTGTGACTGCATGGTTGCATACGCGGAATTTTGACCCTTGGGTCGAATTTATGCACGGTGTAAAATTTTAGTCCTAATTGGGATTCTTTGAAAGTGGAACATCTCGTTTGATCTCAATGGTTTTGGACGGTGTGACAGACTGTCGACATAATTATTAAGACCTCCTGTAAGTATTTGCAGCGGCCGCAGACATGGGCGCCTCGCCTACTCATATATATAACTCATAGGGGCAAGAGGGGAACTGACCCGCCTAAAAATTTACACCTATTTTTGCTATTACTTTTTCTTTTAACACATTTTTGCACACTAAATTAAAACACTTGCGATACTAATGATTATAAAGCTCGTGCCTCGCGCTTGGCTTTCGAGTGGCGCTTTAGAAATTTCGAGATTACGATTACGATGATACCCAAATGAAATTGATAAATTTACAAAAAAGACCTTTATGAAAAATACCCATGTTCTTAATTTCTGCATTGCATTTTTAAAGTTTTTGCAAAATAGATTAACAGTGACTATTGTGTTTTGCCCTCCAACAGAAATATCTGCGGGTGCCCACCACCCAATGGTCCCATGGTCGTAGAGGAAGGTCAACAAGTGTTAAACCCTAGGGCTATATAGGCATATTTAGGGCAGTGTTTTCGGGCTCAACCCCATTATGGATAATTTTCTGATTTTGTAAAGGCTAATTTTGTGTACTTGTGGGCCTGTGGCCATGTCAATTGGAAACCCCCCAAAGTTTCTCCTGGCTATGTCGCTGGTCATCCTCATCTCGTCTCGTCTTTAGCCATCTTCGCTCCGAAGTTGGGCCGCACCATGAACTGTCTGTCTCCAAATACATCTGTCATCCTCATCTAGTACATGTATAATGTTGACTGTAACCATAAATTTATGAAACACTGCTTTAAGATTAATAATCAGGCACACCGTAGTACCTGGTACGATAGTCTAAGAAAAGAAGAATCATTAAGTAGTCTAGCCCTGAGGCCTCTGAGCAACCATGCAGGGCCGGTGCCAAACTATATTAGGCTCTAGGCAAGGCGAGGTCAGGACATGCACCCTCCACAGAAAACTCAACTTAGATTTTTAAACACAGATGCATTTTCTCAAAATACTGCTAAAATTATTTTATATGCATGAATAAATAATTAATCAATTATCTTTGACAAATGCAAAGAAAACATTTGGGTATACATAATTTGAACTAACGGGAACTTGGTATAATACATATACCTCTGCTACTTGGTTCTCAACATTTAATTCACACGCTCTCAACCCCCAGCATGACCAAGTAAAACTCTTAAGATGAGAGAGAATGCTTGAAAATTAGTTCTAGAAAGGACACACAGCGTCAAAGGGAAGCCATTCCAGGTCAAGGTTTCTGCCACCAAAAAGGCTTGGTTCTGCATTGTGAAGGTTTGAGAAAAAGAGACACCGAGGGGGAGGGTTGTCACACATTTCTGGGTATATTTAAGGTCACTTGATGTAACCAGCCTGTCATAATACTACTGTACTATAGCTTACAGTTAAAGAAGCAAAAAACAAACAGATTTTTTGGTGCCTTGTAAGAGTTTCAATGTCAGGCACATCAAAAGCTTACTTTGCATGCCTTTCCTAAGTTGCAAATTGTGTTACCAATTCAACCAGGTCAAGTGCTGATGCCTAGGCGTGTTCAGTCAATAGTTGCCACATTGCCTATTTTTAGACCTTGTAGAATGCATGAAAGTTGTTTTTATCTTTGAACTTTGAGAAACCGCATATAAGTTCGCCGCTTGTCACTGATACTGAGAGTGTGAGAAGGGTCCTTGGATCGATGGAAACATTGGGCATATTATATTGGAGTTCTTGTTGTATGTAGTATGAAGATATATATTATGTAACCAATACAATATCAATTGAATTAATTAATTAGCACATTGATCACTGGAATAATTAACAGTTTAAATGTTTAATGGCTTTTATGGTTTGTTATTGTAGGGATAAAGATGGCTGAGGGTACCAAGTATCACATCACCTTGAAAGCCAACGTTTGCCTGTCAAGCTTTGCCCTTGACCCTACTACAATGGAAGGTAGGTTACGCAAATGAGGTCGTTTTATGTGTTCAAAATTTATAAATGTGTTTAAGTTAAATTGCTAATTCTTACAGTGAAAGACACTGTAACTGTAAAGACTTGTAACGGAGAATATTAGTCAATATTAGACTAATAAATTATTAATGCTAGACAGGAAGACAGATATCAGGTCTGATGAACAAAAATATCTATGAAACTGGGAGTCTAAGCATTATTATACAGATTTAAACATGGGCAATTGGTCACAAAATATGGACCATGTGTAAAGTCATTTGACCATTTTATTTTAACTACACGAAGTAAGACCACCTTTGTTCAGAAAATTTTGTGTGAAAGCCTTGGAATTTTTATGCAAATTAGTATCTGTTGAATAAAACTTTTTTATTGAATAGAGCTTTCCAATGTATCGTCATTTGCGAGTACCATAATCTGAAGCAAACACGTTTTCACAGTTCATTCCTTTATGCTGCATCATTGACTGCGTTTGTCAGATTGTGTCTGTGGAACTGCGGGCGTTTGTGACAGGACAAAGGCTCTGTGAGATAATTAGATAAAGGTGTTTGAATGTATTGCAACATTCTCATTCATTCATTCATTCATTTGTTCTCTGGATTTATATAGTGCCCTTCAAGAAAACTACTCAGAGGCACTCCCAGCCCAGCCACGGCAAAAGAAAAGACTTGAGAGATTTATGAAACAAATTGTGAATGATCAGATTAGTAAATGAAGCTTTGAAAGAAGGTCATTCCAGATTGACGGCCTACAACCGAGAAAGCTCAGCGTTGTCTGGCAGCTAAGCGAGCTCGTGGAACTTGCTCCTGAGTTGTCCCTTCATACAAGTTTATAGCAGAGCGAAGGCCATAAGATGAAGACAACATTGGTTATGTGAGAAATTTCTTCTAAAATTATTTCCGATATGAATTTGATGGATTAAAAGTATAATATGCTGCTCACTGTTATTAATCAAGTGTATCGGTTGGTTGAGAAGCACTGGAATTATTGTATTACTACTATGAGCTCTATATAGTGGTTTTAATATCATTCATTCATACTGAGATTTCCATCATCTGATGCTGGGTTTTAACCAAACAACCTCCATTTGACAGACCTGCTAATTGGTGGTTGTCCTTGGAAGTCTTATTCCAAATAGGATGGATCACCAGCACCAATTTCAGATATTTCCCTGTAAGCAATTATATTGTTGACCTGCAAGGAGAATAACAGTGTCATATGGATCAATTATAGTACAGTATTCTGTCATTACTTTAATGTCATTATTCAGGTTTAGCCTAAGATTCATATGTGTAGACTTTATATTAATTGACTTCTGATTTCTCTCAATTCCCCGACCTATCAGATTTGAGCTGTGCTACTCCAGCAGACTGATTTGAAGGGCTTCACCATGTCTTTACTCCTTCTGCCCAGGTGGTGAGAGCAGTGATCATTGTAGCAGGAAGTCTATTAGATTGGAATGTGAATGCCGGTATGTATCAAAGCATTTGCCGATATATATATGGCACCTTTGACAAGATCAAAATCATTTACAGTCAAACATAATGTCTAGTATTCATTTGAAGACATCTCAGAAGTACTTGTAGTAAAGATCTAGATGTAAATTATTTTCAGAAGATGAACATGTCACCCTTTGGATAAAAGCAGATGATGAATATGCGTTATGCAGCTTGACGAAGAAATTTCCTCAATACAACGCAAAATTCTATTTTGCTAAAGGCAGCAAATTTACCCTCTCCTTGAGGGGCAAAGGTAATTCTCTAACAGTCAATGTAATTAATAACTACATTATTAGTGTTTAAATGTGGTCATCACCTCCTTCACATAATCACTGCCATCTTTTAACTTGCAGGAGAAATTGTTCAGACCAGTTATCACCATTCGATATTTCTCAGTTTGGGTTTAATAGTTATTGCCCAGTGATTGAAAACAATACGAATGATGACAATCTGTATAAATAATTATTTAAACATGTGTGTGACGTTGCCAGTGTCACTGCCAGCAACTTAAAATGTATTGAACTAATTATGAAGGAGAGCAAGTACATGGGGAGAAACCATGATATGGGTTACTACCCATTTAAGAGATAGTTTACTGAACTGGTGCACAGATGTTTTGTGTGAGCTGGGCCAGTAACAATGATAATTGCCAGAGTGATGGTAATAAAAAAGTAATGCAGATTTTTAAAAGCAGATTAATTGTCTTTATACGAATTTTGAGCTATTGGTGGAACAGCTGAATTTTTCCAAATCACAGGATTGAAAAATGTCATTAGTTCGTTATCTCACTGACTTCTTAATGCAATTGGATGAAATTTTAAATCAATTATGATTTTTTTGGCATTTCTAGGTGTTGGCTACATGTGTGGGTACAAAACAGCACATGCTGTGTACGACAGCGACTAACCAGTTGAGCAGTGGCTTGCAAATTCAATGTTTTCATAAGCAAGAGCTTTAGTTAATTGTCTGATCCTTTAATGCTCTGTGTTATGGTCATTAAGCAGTTCTGTAAATCCCATGATGAAACTTTCTAATTTAACAGAACTTTAAAGTACTGAATGATATTGCCCTTCTAGGTGACTAGTTGGGCAAGATTTTCAGTCAATTTACATGCACATTGTAATGTGTTTGAGATGATTTTGTAATGTGAACGTTTTACCTGTTTAAAAATTAAGCAGGCTTTTTATGTGAAGCAATTGAATATGAAGCAAGCTTAAACTGTGTGATGGCAAGAATTTTGATATTTCCAATTTCAAATATTTGTGGGTTCGAGATGAGTGTTGACTGCGGCAGTGATTGAGCAAAGCAAAGATTGGTCCTGAACATGTAGACTAAGTTTCATGTGATTAGAATAAGCTAAGTTTGAGTTTCTATATTTTAGTTTTAAGCCTTGACGCTTGTTTTGTGTACCTAAGGACAATCAGGACAAGATAGCTAGTTTGGTGTGATCATTTGTGTGGCTCATCTAAGAAATCCATTTGACCAGTTACTTGACTTGACTATGAATAATATCACGAGCATATAGTGGGCCAATACTACCAGAATCATTTCGGTGTTACATACTATGCTTTTTACTTCAAAGGATGTCAACTTAAGAAAATCGTCAAAGTTAAGATTGCATAAGGAGATTGATACCTCACTTTATTTCAGTATCGTTAACCTTAGCTACGTCCTTTTGCAACATCTGTTGTGCCAAACACATTGCTCATAATTTATAATGAACATATTATTATTATTATATTCGTTTAATGATAACAAAAACTGATAGACACACCGCTATCATGTAAAAAAGCAGTTGATCAAATGCAATATAATACCTATAGAATGTCTTTACTTGTCTGTTGGATTTGTCTTAGGATGAGAGCACAAAATGACAGAAATTATAAGAAGAGCATTCATGGTGGTGGGTCCAGCTATCTGTAATGGCCTCCCTGCAGTTCTTCACTCGCTTCCCCAAGACTCTGCTGGCTCTTTCCATCATCTTCTCAAGACTTCTTTCGACCAGACCTGGTTTGGGAACGCCTCGGAGTACAGATTGTGAAAGGGCGCTATATAAATTTCTGTGATTGATTGAACCTGCTTTCTGAAATTATTCCTGAAGAAGACTTTTGGACCTAAAATGCTTTCTTAACTTTTTAATTGGAATGCAGCCTTTTTTAAGAACTCTGCATTGCTGGTTGGTGCAGTCTTTAGCTGTCCAAATTCTAAAAAGGAGACTTTAGAATCCTTCCTACGTCTCTGCTCCTTATCTTCGTGTTCTATTTTTGAATTCTATCTACTTTAGTCTGCCTTTTTATCTGCCAGATGTTTGGATCTGGACTTGGTAAACCCCGACAACACATAGATCTGTGAATAAGCTGAAGAAATCTGAATCGTGTGACTACCAGCAAACTGAAAATTAAGAGTTTAATATTAAGTGTTCTTGCCTTTTTTACAGTATACTTTACTGTGCTGTGATGCTGATTGATTATTGGAGTACCTAGCTTGTAGCCAAGAATTTAATTTCACCTAAAATTGCATATTTGTATGCCGTATGCAATTATGCATGCATGTAGATGTGCACATATACTTGTACACATACTATTAATAGTAACTTTGAAAGTGCCAGCGTCGTGAGTATGAGGCATCGAGTGACTCAGTGCACTAAAAACCAAAATCAGATCAACGTAAAATCTGATCTGTCAAGAATGAGAGAGAGCCAACTGGTTGATAAGCAAATTGAAAGAGAATTCTTAAGATGAGAACAAGGTTGGTCCTTTTGATGCAGCTTTTGTGTGGAAAATACATGTAAATTTTGACAATGCTAATAAACATTGTCAAAATCCTTCGCTCTCTTCTTCACTCTTTCTATTTGTGGCTCGTCCGGCGGAGTTCTACAAGTCCCTCATGTCTTTTTTCTTTGGTTGTGGCTGGTCTGGGAGCGTCTCTGAGTAGTTTTTTGATTGAAGGACGGACCCTTCTCAGCTTGCTCGCTGTGATGGAAAGTTCGTGGATTTCGTCGTATGATTTGACTCGTACATCGCACCATACAACTAAAAAAGAAACAGAATATTCACATGAGGGTCGTGATCATCTGATAACCACTGCCTTGTTCATTACACCTAAAGCTGCATATTTGTATGTCGTATACAATTTATGCATGCATGTAGTTGTGCACATATGCTTGTACACGTGCCATTAATAGTAACTTTGAAAGTGCCAGCGTCTAGAGTATGAGGCATCGAGCGACTCAGTGCACTAAAAACTAAAATCTGATCAACGTAAAATCTGATCTGTCAAGAATGAGAGAAAGCCAACTGGTGGATAAGCAAATTGAAACTTTGAAAGAGAACTCTTAATAAAATGAGGACAAGGTTCTTTGATGCAGCTTTTGTGTGGAAAATACATGTAAATTTTGACAGTGCTTATATGCTCCTGGGGATATACTATATACGTCCTTTATATGTAACTTATTATTATTATTATTATTATTATTATTTTAATATCTTCAACAAACAACATCAGTATAATATTATTATTATTATTATTATTACATAAATTTCTTACGCGAGCAAGGTCACACCAAAGTGTGAATCTGAGGCTCGGAAACTTACATTTCAACTGTGGCATAGAATCATTCGAAGAGGCAAGAATATCCAAAACTTTGGTGAGCAGCGTCGTTACATCCTCCGAGGCTTCCATGGTCACTGAAAACCAAACATACAGAACTACAATGAGAAAACATTTGGCCAATTCTGTAATCATCACTTACTTATAGAGATAAGAAATTGACATTGGCATTGTATTAGGTCTTCACTTTTGTAGGTACTTTAATGGTAAACTGAGTATATGTTTCTCCTGAGCTTAACAAAATCATTTATTCATTCATTCAAGAATTTCTATGACGCCTCTTCAAGGTGACTACTCGGAAGCGCTCCCGACTCTAGCACGGCAAAAAAGCGCATTTTTGAGTTAAATAAAAAAAATCTGTAAGAGCCCCAGCCTAGCCCAGCTCCCGATCCAACAGGACGCCAAGGTCACGAACTGTATTTGAGAAGGTATAACTTATTTAATAAACTAATTTTGCCATTGAAAATATATGGAATGAAGATGCGAATACTACAGAAAGCGTTGACTAAGTATTCACACTTTGCAAAAGCAATGAATGACATTTAATTATATCAGTGGTTTAAACACAGATGTACATACATCAACACATGCTCTCAAATTCAAAGCACACGTCTGGATATGCACATATATACATACACTAGCTGGGGCACCCGGCGTTGCCCGGGTATTTTAGGACTCGGCCGTTCCCGGCCAATCACTCTTTCCCTACATCGCTCCCTCTCTCTCTCTCTCCCACCCTCCCTCCACCACTCCCGAAAATTGCTTCCTTCTTTACCCCGACCCCACCCACCACACCTCACGACACCGGCCCACCACACTCCGACATCCACTGGTTAGCCACCCGTAAAATCTGGGTTTTCTGGAAAATATTTCTTCCCCATCCCCACCCCACCCCAGCCCCCACCCCATAGCCGCACACCCTACGACACCCCACCGCACTCCGAGCTCCACCAAAACGCCACCCGTGAAAATTGGTTTTTCGGGAAAAAATCTTCCCCCGAACCCCCAACACCCATACCCCCACCACACCCCACCACACTCCGGCGTCAAACGGTACGGCACACGTGAAATTTTGATTATCGTGAAAAATTTATTTTCTTTTCCACCCTCCCACACCCCACTCCCACCCCACCCTCCAACCCGCTCCCACAACCGAGAGCACCCCACCACACTCCGACCCCCACCGGTACGAATTTCCTTCTCCCCCGTCCACTTCCACATCCCATGACACCCCACCACACTCCAACCTCAACCAGTACGCCACCCGTTAAATTTTGGTTTTCGAAAAATATTCTTCCCACCACCCACCCCATTTTCCCACCCAACCCCACGACATCCCACCACACTCCGACCTCAACCGGTACGCAGCCCGTAAAATTTTGGTTTTCGTGAAAAAAGTCTTTACCACCCTCCCCCACCTCACCCCAACCTCCACCCCCAACCCCCCCCACACCGTACCACACCCCACCACACTCCGAGCTCCACCGGTACGCCACCCGTGAAATTTCGGTTTCCGTGAAAAAATTCTTCCCCACCCTCCCCCACCCCATCTCACCTCTACCCCCGCCCCCACTCCCACACCGTACGACACCCCGTCACACTCCGAGCTCCACCTGTACGCCACCCGAGAAATTTGGGTTTTCGGAAGAAATTTATCTTCCCCGGGCCCCCCAACCCCCCCCCCCAAGAACACACCTCACCCCACTCCACCCCACCCCACCCATCCCCAACACCACCCCTCGACTCCCTACGCCACCCCACCCCACCACCTCCACCCCTCACCTCCATCCCACACCTCCACTCCACCTCACTTTAGACACCTTTAAAACGGTTAAAATTACTGCTTTTATACGTGGCAAGCGAATGAAAATTTATAGCGAAAATCAGTGTTTTTGACCCCCCCCGCACCCTGGCCCCCCTAGTGGTAGAGATTTTCCAACCACTGATCCGGGGGGTTCTGATGGACCTCTATCTAGGAAAAAAAATTCAAATCAATTGCTCCGTTTTTTTAAACAAAATTTGGGGGTTTCGCTCCCCACCTTGGCCCCCATGGTGGCAGAGATTTGCCGACCCCCCAATAACCTGTGTCGGGTCGACCTGGACCCCTCTGCGAAAAATTTGGGTCGATTGCTTCAAAACTGTGGCCGTGCATAGCTAACAACCAAACATCGTCACAAACAAACAAACACACAGACTTACTGAAATATATATAAGATTCAAATAGATATGTAGATATATAATTATATATATACTTGCATCAACCTACCATCAGCATCAACTTAACTATGCACGTGACTCTACTTCATGCTACTCTGCTAAGTTCTACTCACCTTTTTACCATAACCTACTCCAAATTTTGTAGCTCATTTCTATTCAATCTAAGCTTTTAGAAGTTGATGATGAGTCCTCTGTCAGAAGTCAGGTCCAATGGCTTTTATGCCCTGTGGATGAGATGAGTGAGGTGCTTTCCTTTTGCCTTCCTCCTAGCAGGCCCGGATTAAGATATGTTCAGCACGTTCGGCCAAAGAGAGCCCCACACTTTAAGGTCCCCACACATGTAACAGGAATATTTTTCATCAATATTAGACAAATATTGATTTGTTGAATGTAGCTCAGTGTGTCCTTTTGCCATGATTCTGTAAGGTTTTGGCCCAAAAGTTGTACTGAACAGGGCCTCCATTTTTGCTAATCCGGGCCTACCTCACAGACAATTAATTATGGGTGAACAACTTGTCCAAGGTTGCTATGCAATGGCTAGATGGAAATTCGAACCTGCGACCCCACAGAATATACCGCTACACCAACGCGTCCCTCATACGAAGAGCTCTAAGCTAGTCTAATTTAATGACTTCATACGGATGCTTTTCTTTTGCTATAAAGGCATAAATCCGAAGCTCAGAAAAGTTGTAGTTGAAACAGCATATTACCTGGTGCTGTTATGCCAAGGTTTTCCACGTTCCACATTCTGCCTGCGGCAACCGTTTCCAAAACCAATTTACAGATCACTTGGTTGACTTCAACATTGTTTTGAATGAGTTCTGACAAAGAGAAGTTTATTGAGGGCCACTGGTATAACAGATTTCTCAAAGTGTCAATGGTGTCTTGTATAGCGGGATCCATCAAAGAAGCTGCCAAGGTCGTCAGATCCCTAAAAGCCTTCGGAAATAGCAGCCTCCCAGAGCCAGCTGAAAGGTCTTTGTCACTTAAAACCACATGTGGACATATAGTCTTAAGTGTCTGCGCTGTGTACAAATGGCACATTGAACATTGAAAATGTTTGGTAGTCTGTAACATTTCACCATGAATCCAGTTGCCAAAACGATTCTAAATATCAAAATAAAAATAGGCAAGTAAGTGACCTTTACCAATAAAACCACACTACACAACATTATAGCAACAATATTGGAAAACTAGCAACATTTAAGAAAACTACAATATTAAAACAGTTTAAAATCTAACTTTATGACATCCCAAGGACATGGTCATACGTTGTAATTTTAATTAAAAACAGTGATATGGTGCCACTTTAGGAGAGCAGCACAGCACTCCCTACTTATTATTATTAGTACTCACTAAAACTCTGTCACTACTCTAGGCTTACTTCAGAATACACAGCTTCTCTTCTTTGTTGACTATGCATATGGACAGTCATGCTTTAGCTGCTGCATTGGCCATTTACACATAGTTATATAGCAATTGGATATTTCAATAGCACCGTTGAAATCAGGGATTTTCCTGTGATTGTGAAGTTGCAGCTGATCTTGAGAAGGTGATTTCAGCACTGTGAAAAGCTGATTTCTTGTTTTTAAGCACATAACGTGTAGATATGTCAAGGATTTTATGCTCTAATTCATATTGGCTTTATCATTCATTGTAAAGTTATTGGCACTACATTTTGGCACAAGTTTTTGAATATTATTGTAATTGGTCTTCAGAGTAACAAATGTTTCTGCATCATTTATGATACCATATTTGGTATTACAGATCTGACTATGGTAATTGTACCAGTGGTGTAGACAAGGGGGGTTTCGGGGGTTAAACCCCCCATTGGCCTAGGAAAAAGGTTTTTTAAAGGTTATTTATCCACTTAAATAAGAAAAAATTGCTTGTAGTAACAATTGTTTTTCTTACTTTATTCCTTTGTTACTTTATTCCCTTATTATTTACTCTAATACTGTTGGGTTGGTGTCAGAGAGGGCATCCAGCCAGGCCATAACCTCCCCCCCCCATCATAAATTCCTGGCTACGCCACTGAATTGTACTGAGAGAAGACTTGTTCATGGGTGCATAAAACATGAAGATTTTCTACCATAAGCTCATGTGCAGCATCAAGGTCATAGACAGGAAACAATTTTGTGGGAGTTTTTAGTTTTCCGGAGTTTCCATTGATTGGACAATGTCGTATCTTTATACTTTTCTACATTTTTTTATTATTAAAAATATATTTTTTATTATTTTTTAATAACAGAAATGCATTTATTTAATATTTTAATTTGGTTTGAACTTGTGAACCACCCATAAATATGCTTTTGTTTGTAGAATTAGGTATAATTGCTCAAAAGAAGTGATAAAAACCAAGTACCGGCCTTTAGATGGCCTTTATTTTGCGTATTAAGACTGTTAAGTGTATAATTGTACAAAGTCATGAAACTGTCATGCTTCGAGAATGTTTTGGATGTCTGACATTGAATTTCAAAGCCATTTGTTTTGTAAAAATGCCAATGAAACCATTAATTTGATCGAATGATTAATTTTTATATTCGTTTAGATATTTTACTCATTTCTGATGTGTAATGCTGAAATAATTATGTCTGCGAACCTTGTGGCTAACTGGTAACACAAAGGATACATATGTATCTGCTTCATTTTAATGTATGTCGCCATGTAAAGCTGATGTACTGCGTTGTTCTTAATAAAATTGAAGAACGTTTTAAATCAGATAACATGAATCGTTTTTCTCCTGTACAGTAACATGGATGGCATGTTATGAAATTAAAATATGGTTGTACTGTATTGCGTCTATTGCCTACTCTTTGTAATTAGACTTATTTATGTTCCATATGCTATGACCTATGTCACGATAGGACCAGATTTTACCATATGTAGACTAGACTTATGGCAACAAGGAACTAAGTGATCCGACATAAAATTTCTGTACAACGATACTTGATGTCAACAGCCAGAGAGCAGCAAGGTCTTTACTGTTCACTGTTCACATATATTCAAAGCCAACTGAATCTAAGACTAAAGAATACTTGTTTATCTCAACTGGCAAATGGATGCAAAGCGCAAGTTATTATTATAACATAAAAACCTGTGTTTAATCTGGTTACAGTCATAGGCGCAATCACGTCCTAAAAGTTGGGGGGGACCAAATGAATCACGTCCCAAAAGTTGGGGGGACTATAATGATAAAGTCAATGGGACCACTCAAAAGTTGGGGGGACGCGTCCCGTGGGTCCCATAGGGTGGTTGCGCCTATGGTTACAGTATATGTTTGTAAGTAAGGAAACTTATATAAACCATGCAAACATGTTCCGGTCTTGAACAGTACTTTACATTGTTGATACGGGTTTTCATCTAACCAATGGATTTCCCCTTGACAGCTGACCGCATGGGATTTCTTTGGGAAACCTTAAGAATGATTTATAGATGTGCTCCAGATGGATTGATGGTGGTGGAATCAGATGGATGAAGGATGGTAGGTGTACAGAACTTCAGAAACTAGGATTCTATGTAATTCAGGAAGGGATATCGTTCAAGAGGCGAGAAGCAGAATGCGGTAGTCCTATCTTAGTTTGTAATCGTGGAATTGCAGTTGGTCTTGTTAAGCTGATTTCTAAACTCTGAAAAGTTAATTTCTTATTTTCTAGCACGTTATGTGCAGAATAAGTGAAGAATTTCACATTCTAATTAATCTGTTATCCATTGTCCAGTTGAATGTAGTCAGAAACAAACCCTTTGTTTTCAAACTATTTAATATAAGTTTGTGAATATTATTGTATTTGGCCTCCAGTGTGTATAAAATACAACATGTTTTGGAACAGTTTTCATGTATGATACCGCGCATGGGTATGCAGTATGTGTTTCTTAATAAAAAAAGAATCACATGTCTTGAAAGTACTTTTTATAACAGCTTGAATGTTATGACTGAAAGGAATTCTATTTTAACCTGCTGATGAATGGAATCTAAATAGTAAATAGTATTTTGTTTTTTATATATTGTGCAAGTAATTAGTGTTATATAACTAAATAAATTTCCTTATCACATGGATTGCTGTCAAGAACCAGAATACAACAAAGGCTTTAATGGTCAAATCAACCAACCTAAACAAGTTATAAATTAGCTGTTTATCCCAAACACACAATGGAAGCCAGCTTAAACCACTATAATCAATGATTATTCTGATAGGAACACCCGTGTTCGGATCTAGTTGAAGCATACACTCTTTATTAAATAGCACAGACCAACATTTTAAAATCCCCGAAATTAGAATTTTATGCTGTAATTGTCTCCATCAAAGCCAAGTCACAATAGACAGACAGATGATTGATGGCTGAAATAATAGAATTCGGAAATCAAGTACAACAGAAGACGTGCAATGATTTAATATTTGACATCAGTTAATTGCATGCAAATACACCGTCATGCTTGCAGCTGTTGTAATGTGCATTACACAGATACAGTGATATGTTACAGTTTAAAAAGCGCCTAACACTTGTCATAAAGGCACGGTATACAGCTGAACAGTTAAACGCCACTTACCACAGCTACTTTTTACACTAGACTTAAAAACAACACATCTTGTTGCCAGTTACAGTGAATTTTACATATTTGCGTAATATGTAAAACGACTTATTTAAAAACCTTTACTTACAGGCCTTTATAAACTAACAGTCAGTCCACCTACAGCTTTTAAGATGCAATATCTGATTGTTCCATTGATGAGAACCAATGTCAATGTTGTGATACATGTTTCTTGATTGTTTTCATGCTTGTCAGCTTATGCATGTGTCTCACATCAAATTTATAATGAACAGAAGGGTTCATGTAGTGCCGTTAAAATGACGTCTTGGGACTAGGAAGTGCTCTGATCTCTTCATTATACAGACCCACAGGTGATATCTGCAGACATGTCTACGACTCTACATGCAAATGGTTTTTTTATGCCAGCAACACCTGTAGATATCCATATAACTAAGGTTTTGCAGTATTAATAATTCATTTAAATACTTCCATCTAAATGCCAAGAAAATACCAGTAGACATCCAACAACTGGAAACATGCAAGCTAAAGAGAATTTCTTGGAAGAGTGAGTACAAACAAGAACATTGAAATCAAATTCATAACCTACATAAATGAAATTTTCAAAGGTGCCAAGAAATCATTGTTGAGCAGTCAAATGTTTCCCTTCTTCAACTGTGTCGTTATGGGACCTTGATCAAATAATTGTGCAACATGTACGTGTTTTAAGCTTATGGCCATTCCTGTCTGCTTTACCTAAAGTACAAAGGACCCAACAGTGGTGCAAAACCAGTTTTAACAAAAACTACCATTTTATTCTGAGCAATTATTTTAATTTTATAGAATATTATTTGCTCTGATCACTGTGGCATTTCATATGCACATATAAACTGGAGTCAACAAGCAGCTGCAGACTCCATACACTTCACCAAAATTTCTGTTCTATCCAAAACTAATACAAAGTTTGCACATACTGGGTGCATTCTGGGTTTCTGTTTGATCATTTTGCCATATACATTATAAGCGCTGCAATCAAATGCAAGTTTACCGGTACGTTAAGCAAGGACCTTTGGCAACTGTTTGACTGCAGGACTAAGCTAGTGACAACCATGTAAAACTGAAACCATTCTAAAATGGCTGCTCTCAAAATAATTATGACAAACATTCAAACATGACAACATTTAAAATCTTCAACACATCAGCTTCACATAGCCAGACACACAACGGTGCCAGCAAATCCAACACTTTATTTCTGATCTGTAGAATTACTTTGACAACAAGCTGCATTGGTTTCCCAGTCACGTTCAGTGCACACTCACCTTAAATAGTTAACATTATTATTGGGAAATTAGTCAAAACTAAAGGTTGTCTAGAGTAACGTTCATCGGCGTTGGGTCAACCAGGAGTTTCGTCTTATCGTGGGAAGACTTTGAGGTTTTTATCTGTGAATTTTGTGAACTGGACTTCAGAGAGGCACTCACTGTGAAGCTGCTATATCAGGATGAGATCAAGTTACAAAGCAAAATAAAAAATATGTTTTTTAGCAAACACTAGATCAGATGTTGCATCGTTGTACTGAGCCATGTTATAAGATGGCATAGGAGCATATATATTATATATATATATTATATATACATGTATGATGTATGTATATGCATACATATATGAGTGATCCAATTTATACTTAACAAATATACAGACAAGGCAGGGGATGGGGAGCAAAATTTTTATATGTCTCAAATTCTCACAAACTACAGCATCCACCCCATTTTCTCCATACTACCTTGAGTCTGTGAATTTACTGCGACAACTCACACTTCTCACACAAAAAACATATCAACTTAACTTGTACTGTGCCATTTTAAATCTGTCTTCCTAACCCAGCTTCAACCTATGAGACAGTCTTCAAACAACATCAAAGACCAATTGATGTAGTTCTGTGACGTTTATAAACTAATTCCGAAAATGTCTTGAAAAATCTTAATATAAGTGGCGATCTTGCATGCTTGATCAGTTTACTTTCTGAAGTCTATGGGGTTCTTTTGCTCTCCCCAAAAGACTCAAAATCACTCTTTCAAAAGCAGACACTGTAAGTAAAGAAGATGCAAAGGCACATTGTTTTACCATTCAATTGACTGTGCATAATAGGCAATTGAAAATCGCCAATGTAATGTAACATGAAGACATTTATATAGCTCTTTCGTCAGCTTCTATGAGACAAGCTACTTAACTTGTGGCTACATTTCTTGGCCCAACACCAGAGACACTATGTGAGCCAGCTGTGGGCCCAAAGACTAGCTGCTGACTTTCGTTAACTTCTCATATTAAATATGAGATAAATTTTATCAGACACCTTCAGATCCAATCTTGATTCTTGTAAAGCGGCATTATCATAATAAATACGACAACTACAGAAGGTTTCTTTTACATGAAACCGCGGTCTAAAATTGCAAATCACTGGAAGTGCGCAGACAAGATCCGATAGTTCACTGAGAGGTCAACAACTTAAAACGGAGGTGATAAACTATAACATCTTTTAAAAAAAGAAATGGCCAAGCTTCTTGGGTCTTCTTCATGCTAAGAAATTTATATGCACATTCAACTGGCAAATGAAGCTGTCAATAGATCATTTGTGAGGTTGAATGATGCAATATAAAAACGACAAGATACAAAATTATACATACAATTATGTCTTCCAAGATTTTTTATTGTTGCATGAGTATCATACTTAGCGTTGTCAAAGATCTAACCTAGACTTGAATTTCTGCCTAGTTTTGTGCACTTCAAAATTTTCATAACTTTAGTACTGTAATCGACAGACAGTGAGTGGTTAAATGCAACTGGATCCCACCCGATCTGAGATCTGGCATCTCAGATTTGAGATTCGCAGTGTGTCATCTAGAAAAACACACCCGTCACCTACATATGAAGTAACTGACCATATGCAACTTGCTTCATACATTTCATGCTTATTCAAATAGCTGATAAGCGAATATATCAGTAAAAGATTCACCAGATAGGCTTAAATTTCTAAATTTCAGCTGGTATAAAGACTTGGAGCTAGCCACCTCAGAACGAGCAATTTAACCACTGTCTATATATACCATATCTCCACTCCAGAAAATTCTATAGCATACGGAAGCAACTGATGGTGCACCAAACGCTATCGACACCAATGATTATCTGCACCAGTGCCTTATATGCAATCTGGTCAGTTCCATATTGTCAGTTCCATGTGGTCAGTTCCTAGTGGTCAGTTGGTCAACTGAGTCAAAGAGCAGTTAAAGACAACCTGGACTGTCGAGAAGCATTTTAAAATGCAAATGAAAACATTAGGTACACAATACACAGAGTTACGTGCCAAACAAAATACTGTAACACAAAGCACATACGCTTGTACAATGCCTGAGCAATTAAATACAATAATAACTGGCATCAGGCTCCAATATAATCCACAAAATAATAATCAGACAGGACAACGGAAATTTAACGTAAAGCAACATTGACTAGCACGGCAGTTTACCAAGAAACTGGACCACAGCCAACCTCTGCAACAAAGCAGATGCCACCGAAACTATTCTCACTGCTTCTTTCACATCACTGACTCCGAGTCATGACAATTCAGCCGTATCACACACACACGGATCGTCAGGTAAAAATCATCTCAACCACGGCACTCGCATTTCGTTGAGATCAAAGCCGATTCTTCAGATTTCGCCTAACTTTAACATTTCTACCACGAATTCCGAAATAAAGTCACAAGTACTGCGTCACATAGAGGGACTGCATTGAGTCACTCGACATGTAACAAGCTACGGGATCCAATATTCGTCAAGCTAATACGGATGAAACCCTGTTGAGGAAGAAGGCATTCTAATACCAAGCACGACGTAGTAAAACAGACACACACACACACACACACACACATGACAAAAGCATGATGTGCCAACGATTCTAACTTCACAGTAAATTTACCGAGAACAAACCATTGTGCAACTACGCGACTCTGCACTCATGTAAATGGTAAACAGAAATTTACAAGCTTTTCACTAACCATACAAACAAAAAAGAGCAGAAGATGCGAAGTCAGCAGACTATACAGATTTTAAACAATTCCTAAAGATGCGAACTTCAAACACAACAACTGATTCAAAATTTGGCAAATTAAAATCACAAGAACCAACATATCGTAGATGCCTATGGCACATCTGTTCATAATATCCTACATAGAAGTTTTTACTTAACTCAAATGATTTCAGTATTTACTTGTAAAGCGCAAAGCAGTCTACGAATTGCCCTTTGGTACCACATCTGGACAGATGCTTTGAAGTGCAGTGCTCTT
The DNA here is from genome assembly GCA_949752735.1 of Lumbricus terrestris. NCBI lineage: Eukaryota > Metazoa > Annelida > Clitellata > Crassiclitellata > Lumbricidae > Lumbricus > Lumbricus terrestris. Next base: position 21,770,771 of record OX457036.1, read on the forward strand.
CGAACACTGTCATTTTCATAGGTCTTCATGGTCTCTATATCACTAACTCATGCTGACATTCTGGATTTGATAATAGGATTCCAGCAACTACACAGAAGTTTATTACAATTCACTACTTGGTTGGTGTGAACACTGAAGATTCATGGAATACCACGCTACCAGGCTTTCCACTCAGCTGCTTGAAGTTTATAAAAATGAGTATCAACCTAAGCTGTGCATCAAAGAAATCAAATGGCGGATTGCTACGTTAATGCCAATGTACCTCAGTAAAATAAAATTCTGATCTCACAACAATGCTCCCTTGAGAAGCCTGCACAATGCACACAAGCAAGTCAACTTAACGTCTCAACTCTACTTCCACAGACCTTACAAATCAGTATTCATCACATGAATCATCACTTGTTAAGCACACAGCAATAACTGCTAGTTTCGACTTTTCTTACTTTACATACGTCTTCTGGATTCATATAACAGTATTTCATCTACATATAAAAGTTTGAACAGTAATTTTACAGTATATATTTTGGCAATGTAATATTATTATTATTATTATTATTATTATTATGTGGTTGGCCCGGATACCTCCCTCTTAAGCTGCACTTGTCCCCTATATCACTCTCTGACACATTCTACAAGCACTTGAAAACTGTTCTTTTTATGCATGCTGGTGTCGGGAGCACCTCTGAGTAGTTTCTTCGAATAGGTGCTACATAAATACTTGAATGAATGAATTATTAAAATGCACTCATACTTTAAATGCAATACTTAGCCACCTACAATCACGCATTCAGACCTATAAATATACAGTATTTCACAATATTTTAATCATAACAAACTTATACACACCAGTTACTACCAACAGAAAACTTGTGCTAAAATTATCTGCATTTCAACCAGATATTTAAGAGTTCCCTGTAAACACTCAAACAAAAGCATTCACAGTGATGTAGTCAAAACAGGTATCCGTGCTGATATATTAATCGTGGACTAAAGTGTTGACATTCACTGAAACACTGTCGTCAAAACATCAGAAAGAAATGTGTTCATACAACTGAAATTTCTGATAAAAAAACACATGATATGTTGACACATGTCAAAATGGGGTCACATGATCTACATTACAATCGTCTATAGTTACCTGGGCTGCACCTGCAAGCCAAATGACTTGAATGCAGTGCAATGGCAAAATGCCAGAAATCCGAATTTCATAAAAACATCTAACAACTGCCATTAAAAATTGCCAAAATACCCTTAAAAATTACACGATTGTAAAATATTCAGAGTAGCAGCTCTACCCAGAATTGTCATTTATGGCAAACAACTTGGCAATTGTCATTACTCTGACGGACAATACAACACATCACGATCGTGGCGTGAATTTCACGTACACAATTCAAACAATTAAATACAAGTGGATGGAAATCAACGTCGGTACGAGCACACCGTGCACAGATAGACTCGACAAAATCAAAAACAAAACATCTTCTCCGTCAGAACTCCAAATCCTTTCTCAACGCTATATCTAAAAACTACAGCTGAAGCAATGTCGAAACCAGCTCAGCCCAATCCAAAGCGTACAGCAATTTCTGGACCACCCCAGCTTCACAGATGGCTGCTAGTTAACCTGCTGACCTGAGAGACAACAAAACGTAGATGTGCATGTCTCCCTACTCCGAGGTTACTATTCTGTATTCTTCATAATGCTCGACATTGTTAAAGCCATCCATGCACGACTGATTTCGATCTCAACCAGACAGTAGTTCGTTCGTGCATGGCCAGGTTTCAGTCAATTTGCTGGATATGCCTACACACACAATTCACTGTGACTGGAGAACAACAACGACGACGACGAGGTCAAAAGTCAGCAAACTCCTTCGTACACTTTTCCGTCGACGAGATGCGTAACGGCTCTTCTTCGTATTCCTCGAAGTTGCTGGAATCGCCGGCGCCCTTACACTTCGGCAGGAAAGGCGACTCAACCTACGAAACAAATCAAATGGAACGGCTGCTCAATATTGTAAAGAACATATTCATCGTAAAGAACAAAATTCTGTAACTCTTTGCATATCAGTGCTCATCTAGCCCAATCTACTGTTAAATCTTCTCAATATTGTAAAGAGCATATTCATCGTAAAAGAACAAAGTTCCGTAGCAGCTCTTCTGCTCTTTGCATATCAGTGCTCATCTAGCAATCTACTGTAAACTCTTCTCAATTGTGTAAAGAACATATTCATCGTAAAAGAACAAAATTCTGTAGCAGCTCTTTGTATACCAGAGCTCATCTAGCCCAATCAACTGCAAAATCTTATCAATCAACAAATTTAATATTACACAATTTACTGCAACACAAAATGTTGTAAGCATTCCACAACATATAGCAAAACTATAGAATACTTTTGGAGTATCTTCTGCTCTTTGCATATCAGTGCTCATCTAGCAATCTACTGTAAAATCTTCTCAATTGTGTAAAGAACATATTTATTATAAAAGAAAAAAATTCTGTAGCAGCTCTTTGTATATCAGAGTTCATCTAGCTCGATCAACTGCAAAATCTTATCAACAAATTTAATATTACGCAATGTACTGCTACACAAAATGTTGTAAGCATTCCACAACATATAGCAAAACTATAGAATACTTTTGGAGTATCTGATGAACTTGATAATTATCAAAAATCCGAATTTCATAAAAACATGATTGGGCAAGACTATAGAATGCTTTTAGAGCATCTGATGAACTTGCTAATCTTAATTAACTAAGAGCATAATTCACGCTTGTAGTAGCATCCTCAAGAGGTGTGAGGTGCTAAAAATTCAGATGCATAGCACTACACACCGCCAAACAAACATACATACAAGCACACACGTACATTACACCCGATCCATCGGCCGACTACGAATTTCTCCATAATCTCCAAGTCTGGAAAATAATGTTTGGCCAGATATAGCCAATGTCGTTGCTTTCAACCTGCTGGCTTTTCACATTCAAGACAGATTGCAATTCACGGCAGACCGAACTTAAGACAATACAAGAACGAACAAAGCCCGCACACAATATTCCACAGGTGTATCCCTAGTGTCCCTGGAAAATTGACCTCGCCAGATGCAGTTGTGCAAGTCCACGCCAACGCTGGTAAACCAACATGGCCAACTTAAAAATGACCTGCTCACATATTGGCTGTAACTTTCGGAGTAATGCAATCAAATTTCCGCATGCCAGGTATGAATCAGTATTCCGTTTTACATTACACAGTACAATTTTTCTTCAAAAGCCCCACGCGCAATGTGCATACCAAGCAGTCAAGACGACTGCTTGCGAAGATGCGTTGCAAGCTCTTTTTGGCTTCAAGTTTCAGTGGCGTTTGGATTTATCGTAGCTTATGGAACAGATGGCAACACAACTAGCGTGCAATGGTCAAACGCTCTTTTGTTGAAGGTCAGCTCCAAGAGAAAGTCTCAAGTTAGTCACGGAATGGAAGTGGGATGCTGTGTTGTCCACTGACAACAGAGTCAGCCAGCTATGCATGCGCATAAAGCATTAATTATCACCTACACATTCTCCGCAACTGCAGTCAACGAAAGAATGCAATCCCCTCCCTCGCTATCTCATCTTCTCGTTGATCAAATGTACCCGATGCACCATTGCATGCCAAGTTCATCGGCCCCACAGACAGATCCTGGAATATATTATTCTATTATTCCATCCACAACGATTTTTAGAGAAACACATCTGCATAATACGGAGAAACGAGAAAAAAATCATCATCTCTCATCCCAGCGAAAAATACGAATGATCACGATTATAATACCACCGTGATAAGGACAGATAAAATCTGCTACCCAGCAGCTGCAACGGTATATTGATTGATAACCATGCACCATTTGACAAGCAAAAAAACAGCAATCTGCATATTCAATATTGCGGAACAGAAACCTTTTTCTGATAGAGTGCAATCCAATCCGTTGAGACGAACCATTTGTGGTTCTTGATGTCGTTCGCGCCGTTCTTTAAATTGCCGAATCGGTTTGTTATGTCGACTTGTAGAAGGTTTTTCAAGAGATCCTTAATATCCGTGCTGAAATGAGATGGAAATCGAACCTACGCAAAACAATTAAGCACATCTGGTACTAGTCAAAATAATGCAAACCTTGATGTGTCTAAATTGTATGGAATTATTTTGTACTATATACTTGATTAACAAAGGGGGAAGGATATATCCCACGAATGCCATACATGTGATAGAAGAAGGAAGAAGAAAAGAGCCTTGAGGTCATGTGCACATGCACATAGGAGTTAGAGGTGCATTTGCCGCCCCCCTGGAAAATTGAGATTCGTTTTTTTTCAATACTACTCCTTGGCCTTTAGAAAATGTCTTTGTGCTAAAGCACCGATGACACTAACGATGCACAAAATACAACGGAGAAATTCACATCTTTCAGGAGCTTCTACGAAAAATTCCCATGTTCTTAATTTCTTGCTTTAAGTATTTAAGCCATTGCTAGAAAAAATGGAACCCTAAAAAAATCTGTTGGTGCCCATGATTGAGGCAGCCATGGGTATGATATGTGTCAGCAACTTCATTTCTTGGCCTCAGCATATGAGGGTGGGGTGGAAAGTTCTTTAGTTTACCATCTCACATTGCCACGGACAGTGTACACTGTACAGCCAGTGTACTCAGATTTACAGCTGAATTGGCTAGTCTGCAGATGGAGTAGAAATCTAGCACGAAATATTTTCTGCCCTTGAAGGATTTGAACACCGATCTTTTTATAGAGCAGCACAATAACCAGCACACAATCAAGAACTTGTGATAATAGTCAATGAACTGAGGCGTACAACCCATACAAATAGAATAACCACAAAACATATTTGTCATAGCTCGAAGATATGTGCATTGAAGATATGAAAAAATGCATAAGAAAAAGCATACACTTTAAATATCTGCCTTGCCTTCAACGGTCAACCTTCCTCGACACGAGGGTTGGTCGCATTTTGGACAATTCTTCTCCATCCTCTCCTGTCTTCGGTTGCTCTCAACAATTCTTCTGTTGATAATCCCGTCCATTCACACATACTGTTCCACCACCTCTTCCTAGGTCTTCCCCTTGATCTTGCTCCCGGAACCGTTCCTTGCATAATCTCCTTCTCTACGCAGTCTCCATGTTTCCTCATGATGTGCCCAAAGTATGACAACTTCCTTCCTTTAATTGACTCCAGTAGACTTCTTTCTACGCCAGCCATCTCCAGAACCCATTCATTTGTTTTCTTCTCAGTCCATGATATTCCGAGGATTTTTCTTATACCTTTCATTTCAAATGCCTTTATTCTATCTTCATTGCTCTTTTTAATTGTCCAACTCTCACAACCATACATCATCACTGGCCATACAAGCATCCTCATTAATAAATATCTGCACAAAAGTAGTATTATCATCAAAATTAGAATGTTCGGTTGTTCGCAATAAAATTACTCTGATACAGAAAATCACCAAAAAAGCAATTTAGAAATATTCATAAATTCTTAAAGTTGAAATCTGAACCTACTTTGCCAGAAACTATCTTCTCGTAAATTTGTATTGGCTGATCGGCGAAAAATGGTGGGTATCCAGCCGACATTTCGTAGATGAGGACACCAAGGGCCCACCAATCAACGGCCTTGTTGTAACCCTAGAAACAGTTTACAGAACGAAGAAATTACAACAAAATGCTGTATGCTTCAAGTAGACCGTTTCATGACCTCTTGCCAAGACTGTTCATTTATATTATTTCTTCTCTCATATATTTATTTTTAATTTGAACATTTCTTTGTTTATTTATCGTGCTTTGTGCCCGAAGTCATTGAATGAAGAGCCTGCTGGTTGATGGCCTTGGTTCAAGGTCATTAAATATACGGCAATCGATAAAGCGTGAGTAAACAACATGTCCAGAGATTTTATACAGATTTAATTCAACAGGGAGTTTTTATACAGATTTCATTCAACAGAGTTTTTATACAGATTCCATTCAAACAGGGAGTTTTTATACAGATTCCATTCAACAGGCCGTTTTTATACAGATTTCATTCAATAGAAAGTTTTATACAGATTGCATTCAACAGAGTTTTTATACAGATTGCATTCAACAGTTTTTAATACAGATTGCATTCAACAGGTTTTTTTACAGATTCCATTCAACAGGGAGTTTTTATACAGATTTCATTCAACAGGGAGTTTTTATACAGATTCCATTCAACAGAGTTTTTAATTCCGATTCCATTCAACAGAGAGTTTTTGTATTCACATTCCATTCAACAGGATGGACAGATTTGAAAGTCAGAGCCCACTCATTGGTGAACCAAGACTTGACAATTAAAAATAAATGCTTTATTTATCTAAAAAAAATTGTTTGCTTCCATTCAAACTGATAAATGTATTCTACACAAAAATTGGATTTTGCAGTTACCATAATCATAACTTCTGCAAATGTTTTGATTTGTACAAAATGAGAATGAATTGAATGTTACATGCAAAGACAATGAAACCTAATCGATTGATAACAAAATCAGAATCAATATGTAACGGCCTAAAGTGAAAAGGACGTTTGCAGAGGCCATTGTATTTCCTTTTGTCTAGAACGCTGGTGAACAATGCCACAACTACAGTAACAAACCTTGCTTAAGATGATCTCAGGAGCAAGATATTCTGGAGTGCCACACAAGGTCCAGGTTCTTCCTTTGACTTTCTTTGCAAAACCAAAGTCGGTAACCTGGAAAAGTGTTAAATGTATTTCATTTAGTCTACTAAACTACTGTACCTATAAAGAAGCAGAAAAATCCTTTTAAAGTGTCACTAAACATGTTATTAGTGAAAAATATATTGTCTGTGCAAGCGGTGTTACCAAGAAGACAGCGTGTTACTTTACTATGTAATTGTTAATTGATTATTGGTAACATGTGGATTTTATTCAAATTTTTTTTATTCGCTCAGACATCAAATGTAACCTAGAACGTATTCTTGAAGCTATAATATATCTGCTTTACCAGAATTTCTCATGCTTTGGATGATTTGCTGGTGCTTGTAAATGGGGGGAACTCGTTCATCTGAAAGTTTTCAGGTTATTAACCGAACATTATCAACTTCCTCAACTTGGACCGGTCAAGATGGTCAGATTTGGAGTGGTTCTGATTGTTCCACTTCAGTTGCGTTCTGTGACCACTGACCAGTGACCACTGACCAGTGACCACTTGTAAATGGGAGGGGGGCGGGACTCGTTCATCCAAAAGTTTTCAGGTTATTAACTGAACCGTATCAACTTCCTCAACTTGGACCGGTCAAGATGGTCAGATTTGGAGTGGTGCTGATTGTTCCACTTTAGTTGCGCTCTGTGACCAGTGACCAGTGACCACATGCCAGCTTCAAAGCAAAGAATGTCCCCTCCTCTATAGACCCTGTGGCAGAAAAAATGCCTTGATGCAGCATCTCCCATCTCCTACACCATCTGCGAGGGACTGATAGGTGTGTGGTGTTCATTTACTGTGACCCTCGTTGTCTGCTCTATGTTCTGCCTCTCCATTGCAACATGGTCCAACCAACTCTCCAGGCACGGTGCCTTCCATTCATCATCAGCTCCAAAAGGGAATCGTCCTTCAGTTGACCTCTGCAAGAGTTCACCATCAGTAGCCACGGTTGCAATCTGAGAACTGATTAGTTTTTGATTAACTATTTTCTTCATGATGCAACTTAGACCATCGCAGACAGTGCCTACGTGAGGAATGCGCCTAAATAGTCAGTGTCTATAGACACACACACACATACTGGTCCATACATTTTGTTTGTTTGTTTGTATGTGCACTTGTCATAGTGCCCTTTCAAGCTCTCTACTTAGAGGCGCTCCCGACTGCAGAGCGGACACTGCATCAGAGTTTCATGCCAAAGCGCTGAGCAATTGCGAGTGAAGGACTTGCCTAAGATCCCTTGCACGGCGACATGAGGTGGAACCCTTCGGCTGCCAGGCGACGAATATACCCACTACACCACCGTGCCCCACAAGACATACATAAATACAATATAGTATGTATACATACTCGGATGAGAGCGAAAGAGCATACAGGACAAAGTGTAACGAGGTGAGAAAGGCAGCAAGAGCGGACAAGGCAAGGTGGCTCGAATGTCAATGCAGCGAGGTGGAAAAATTCCACGGGGAGTGCAGGACAAGAGAAATGCACAAAATGATCAGAAACATCAACAGCAAATGGATGCCAAAACTCACGGCAATAAAGAATGAAGAGGGGAAGGTACTCGTGAACAGAGAAGATATTATACAAAGATGGACAGCATACTGCAGCGAATTATACAAAGAGCAGCTGGATCCGAATATAGCAAGAGAGGTAATAGCAGAATTGAAGAAAATCACACCGCCAACTGAAGACATCGAGGATGATATACTAGAAGAGGAGGTTAGAAGAGCCATACAGCGGCTAAAAAATAACAAAAGCCCAGGAAACGACGGAGTAACGGGGGAAATGATAAAGAGCGGAGGCGACATTGTAACAAAAGAACTGCACAAAATCATCAACATGGCATGGGAAGAGGGACGCACACCGAGCGAATGGAAAAAATCAATACTAGTGATCCTACACAAGAAGGGTAGCGCACTAGAATGCAGCAACTACCGAACGATCGCGTTAATAAGTCACTTGGGAAAAGTAATGATGTCAGTACTGACAGAAAGACTAAGAGGGAAGACGGAGGAGTACATGGCAGACGAACAGGCAGGGTTCAGAAAAGATAGAAGTACGGTACAACAAATACTGACACTGAGACTGATAGGGGAAAAAGCGAGGAGAAAAAACAGCAAAATATACAACTGCTTTGTGGATTTCAGCAAGGCCTTTGACAGCATAGACCAGAGCACAACATGGGCGGCCATGGAATCGTTCGGGGTGGACAAGAGGCTGACACGCCTGCTAAAGGAAATAAACGGAAACGCAACAGCAGCAGTACGGATAGGGAGCGAAAAGGGACACTGGTTCAAAACAAGTAGAGGCACGAGACAAGGAGACCCAATATCTCCAAGCTCCTTCATCATTCTGTTGGAAAGAGTCTTGGACAAGATAAGAGACAAAGAAGATGGGGTAGTAATAAGCGGCACAAACATCAACAACCTGTGTTTCGCAGATGATATCGACTTGATCGAAAGAGACGAGGAACGGCTAGAAACAACAGTGCAAGCACTAAACGAAGAAGGAAAAAGATATGGGCTGACTATGAATTTTGAAAAAACAAAAATTCTAGTATTCGGAGAAAAAGACTATAGCAAGAAGCTAGCCATTGACGGAAACCAGCTGGAAAATGTGGAAAAGTTCACATATCTCGGGAGTAACATGACGTATGACCTGGACAACAGAAAGGAAGTATGGACAAGAATAGCAAAATCTATAGCAGCGCTAAAGGCCATGGACAAGATCTGGAAAAGTAAATCGATAAAAATGGAAACAAAGAAAAAAGTGCTACAGACATGCATCTTCAGTGTAGTACTATATGGATGCGAGTCCTGGACAATAACGAAGGAGATAGAACAAAGGTTATTGACTTTTGAAAGAAAGTGCATGCTACCGAAAGATTCTGGGAATAGACTGGACACAGAAAGTAACGAACGCAGAGCTTTACAAACGAATACGCCAAAAGGAGAACATCATGCAGAAGCTGATCGGAAGAAAGCTGAGGCTTTTTGGGCACATCTGCAGAATGAAGGACGATAGGAAAATAAAAACGCTGATGTTCGGCAGGATGGAGGGGACAAATCGAAGAGGGAGACCGCATAGGGAGTGGCTGGACGACATCACCAGGTGGGGGAGAGCATCACTCCAAGAGCTGAGTCACGCGGCGATGGACAGAGGTCGATGGAGGAGCTTGATGAAGATGGCAGTGGACACCTACGGGCGCTGAGCCCATGGTTCCTGATGATGATGATGATGTATACACATATACATATATTACATAAATACCTACTTAGAGGCGCTCCCGACTGCAGAGCGGACACTGCATCAGAGTTTCATACCAAAGCGCTGAGCAATTGCGAGTGAAGGACTTGCCTAAGATCCCTTGCACGGCGACATGAGGTGGAACCCTTCGGCTGCAAGGCGACGAATATACCCACTACACCACCGTGCCCCACAAGACATACATAAATACAATATAGTATGTATACACATATACATATATTACATAAATACCACATATTACATATAATACTGTCTCATTTCTCGGTAAAAACAGAAATAGAGATGATTTGGATTGATTAGCAAGTGAACTTTGAGGTGACAACACACAGTCAACAGAAGGAGCTTTTAGGCTTATTGCAAACGCCTACTCTTTTAACCTAATATAATTCCAATCAAAGAGGACCCACTTTTTGTTCCACCCACAAATTCAGTTACCTGCATCATCATCTCGAGGATATGACAAACAAAACACTGAATCCTCTAAGTTCACAGGTAAGCAGATACGTGCACACAATGGGTTAATACATTGCTGATGATTTTATATGATTACTGCTGGTGCACATGATAATGGGGCACAAGACGCAACAGAAACAAAGAGATGAACCTATAATGATTGCTTATTATCTGAGAGTCATTGAATGACCATTGCCTATTAGACGAACATCTCTGTACGCAAACCTGCATACGGCAGACACTGCTGTACCTATGTCAACATCATCAGACAATTAATTCTCTCGGGTATAAAGTGGACCAACTGCCAGAAAATCTCTGTCATCGTGGGGCGCGGTGGCGTCGTTGCCTTGAAGCTGGAAGGTTTGAAGTTCGAATCCACCTCAAGTCGCTGCGTAGGGGCCTTGAGCAAGTCCTTCACCCACAATTGCTTGGGCGTTTCAGCGTAAAACTCCGATGCAGTGTCCGCGCTTTAGTCGGGAGCGCCTCTGAGTAGCGAGCTTGAAGGGGCGCTATAGAAATGGATAAATAATTAAATTAAATTAAATCTCTACTTAAAGGAGTGTCCACCACCACACATCAGTTTAAGAAGGCATTTATAATACATCTTCGACTTGCTATGTAGCTTGGTTTTCATCTGTATGCATTGCACCATCGACCCAAAGTGTCTGTTTTCATTTCAATTTTGCTAACGCATTTCTGTTGCACTTAAAAAATGATCTGTACACTGTAATCTTTCTTTGCCCCTTTTCCGCAAGCATTTGAAAACCATTCTTTTTGATTGTGGTTTGGTGTCAGGTCGGGAGCGCCTCTGAGGAGTTCTCTTGAAGTGGCACCATATAAATGTACGACTACAATTACAATCACATGCAGGTACTAAAAGTGTTATTAAAATAACACTGCAATGACTGCATGTATAAAGTTAACAAAACCTGATAAATTGTGATCACACTGTTGAAACTGCTATCATGAATTCTGTTAACAGAAACCAGATGACCCCCCTGCTGGTGGGATTTGCTGTCCACTCGGAACTCGGGTCTCACCTTTTAATGCCTACCGATTATTTCTTTGAGTGACTGCAATATCAACTCGTATTATCGGTGTTCAATAAACCGATTGATTGATTAAACGCGTCAAATGATAGTTTTGCAACCCACAAAAATAATGTGAAGCAAAGAAGGGGCGCTATAGAAATGGATAAATAATTTTTTAAACATTTTAAGAAGATAGCTCATAACAAGTTGAAACTTGAAAAGCATAGTCATGACATCAGTGGAACAAAATACGATTATTATGGTTTAACATATATGGAGTAAATGTATTGAAATACAATGCTAGACAGGAAAATCTTTATGCTGATGATATCATACCATCCATTTACAGATCAGAATGCTACACAATGTGAAAGTCAGAACAGAGAAAATTTCCATAGCAAAAAGGAGATGCAATGGAAAACTGCAATATAGTTTTCAAAACAACAGAACATCAGAAATGACGATGAAAAACTGCATAGAAAAGAGTTCTTTAGAGAAGATGTCCATGCAACTCTGCACGACAAATCTGTTCAACAGAGACTCCAGTGGTCTGGACGTGTGGAGAAGAGAGTGCAAGTTGTTCAAATCCAACAGAATGAACAACATGCAACACATGATGGAAGAAGAAACAGAGGCAGACCAAGAATGCACTGGATAAACAATATATAAACAATATAAACACTGGATAAACAATATATAAACAATATATAAACACTGGATAAACAATATATCAGACGAGGATTTAACAAGATTTGGGTCAACACTGAGAGGATCATTGGAGTTGACGATGGCTGAAGACAACAGATATCATTTATTTGTACCCATCACTGCCAAACGGGGCTGGCGTCAGGAAATGATGTTGAAAACGATGACGTTAGGATATTACGATGATGTTAGATCAGATCACAATCATGTTTTGGCATTTTATGAAGATAGTTCGTAACAAGTTGAAACATGAAAAGCATATTTTCACACACCTTAATGTATCCTTGCATATCGATCAGCAGGTTTTCCGGCTTAAGGTCTCGATACATGACGTCCATGTGATGTAAATATTCTAACACAAGTGCAATCTGTGCTGCATAGAATCGGGAATGTGACTCACTGTTGGACGACAAACAAAAACAATAATCACAAAACCCATTAATAGCTGCGGAAACCGTCTTGCATTGCGATCACTGCGTTCACACGTGCTCACACTCACGCACGCAAATACACAGATACGCACGTGCGTCCTGCACACACACACATGCATGCACGCACACACACATCACGTACACAACGAGTAATGCAGAGCGTAAATATCATTTAGCACCACAAATGAAATTTTTCCGAAACCACATCTTCTACCAACCAGAAACACATTGTATACTGGCTGCACCAAGACAAACATCACAGCGTAGCTCATCACTTGGACTAATCATCACAAGTATCTGTAGGGGATGTCACCTATTCTTGATATCCTATCTTCTTCTCCAACTGTTCGTTCGAAAGCCTCAAAGACTCCAGCTTCAATGTCGTTCTGAGGATCAATCTACTGGAGTTCAAATAAACCGATTACAGGCTTTGATCCACGTTTCGCTTTCTACGGATGCTGCAACTTTCCAAGAAAGACCAACAACAGCAACCCCTCTTCACATCACACGTCAAAGACCAGATTAGAAAACTACTTAGGAAACGAGCATTTTGCATTGGATCAGAATTTCAGCAAAAAACTTTACTGCTGCGTTACACACCACGCATTACATCACAGTCTTAGTCACCACTACACACAGAGATTCCTCAGCGGCAATGCCAACATGGCATCGTGCCAGGTCGTTCGACGCCAAGATGAGTCTAGCCGACCCGTTAAGTAGGTTTTTAAAGCAAGTATTTACTAAGTTTTTTTTGTCTGACACTAGATATCGTTGACATGACACTTCAAACGGTTCCTTCTGGATTCTCTCTTCGGTTCCTTGGCTTGGCTTATTAAACTTGCGAAATGGCATAGAAGTGGAATAGAAATGGCATAGAATTAAAACCTTTGATGAAAATGTTTGGTCTTACTGTCAATCAAAACGTAATATAGCCTCATAAATATTCATAACCTTCAGATCTCAATTATGCAAACGCTGTTTTAAAAAAAAATGCCAGTGAACTAGAATCTGAATGCTGAGACTTCACCTGCCACGGCCAATCCTATAAATATGTGAATTATGTAAACAGCACACAGACTAGAGTACTATTAATAGCCATTGACGCCAATGCCAAGCAATTTGAGAAGCAAGAATCGTATGTCTGGTTCTTAACAAGTTTTCTTGCAGACATACATGTGCAGGCATAAAGAATCTGTGCCAAAAAATCGGGTACAAATATCCTAAGAAAAAAATGCACGCAACGTAATTTGGAAATGCGCTCATTTTGAATCACTTTTGCGTCACAGATTCCCAGGCTGTCTCATTGGTTTCCCATTCGCTTCTGGTGCAACCTTGTCATTAAAGTGCTATATATATGCAAATGATTTGTGCTAACTCATTAACGATCCTCATTAATTCACAATGCACGACTTGATTAAATTTTCTGTATTACTGCCAACGAGTGAGTGAAAGAAGGAATCTTTTCAACAGACGAACAATGCATTCATAATTATTATCCAAAAGAAATTGCTCAAAAGCAAAGTGGTAAGTAGTGAGATGATATACATACCGGTACATGTATATATCTGTGTGTGTGTGTGTGCACGCGCGCCTGTGTGAATTCAATTCTGCATTTGTCTACTAAAAAACATGGTGTTCACTATGCTTGCCTGAACTTTCCAGCTTGTCGTAAATGGGAAAACATTTCCCCTCCAGTGACAAACTCCAGGACCATGTATAGATTCGAGTTATCCTGCAAACCACAAACAACACCTCAAACTCATTAAAACTAGTCAACACACGGGGAGTCGGGACGGGGGGGGGGCGCAAAAACATCACAACAGAAACACACACAGACAGAGACATCGCCAGGGAGAAAACTGGAGAACCGAGGGCAGAAATGCATTAAGTAATCACAACTTAGAAAAAATTACAAACTCTGTAAAAACCTTAGTAATCCGAGCGATGAAATAACACACCACAGACTGACATAGCAAGCATTAATATAAAAGCCAACGCGTGCAGGCGGTCACTGTACCAAGCTTAGATATGGATGAAGTGATTTGCATAAACGTGACAGCAGCATAGAAGAAGAACGCATCCATGTTTCAGACGGCTCTTATTGTCCTGGCGGCTGAAGCATAATATGCCACCAAAGCAATGATGCGTATGATATACGATAGCCGTTAAATAATAATGGAAACTGAAACTTGGCCAGGAGCTGGAATCAAGAAGCATTTAAGCATTGAGACTCAACCCGGAAGCAGAGCTCCGGCAATAGCAACACACCCTCCCCCACACATTAACACAGCTGTCAGGTATGTAACCATCTGCAACAAACCAGCAGCATTACACCCATAGCATCTTCTTTTCAATGCATCATCATCATCATCATCATCTGCATCAGCCGGACTTTGTGCCAATAAGCCTCAGAGACATGCAAACTGCTAACGTTTAAAAATATCGTTTCCTGAGCCGCACATTCTTTCATTTCGTTCCGCTACATTGCAAAAAAGTCCAGCGCATCACAGAACTTCTCTTCAAGCATTTGCCTCCCACACACACAAAAATTGTACCAAATTGCGGACAAACAACAAAATGCAAAATATGCACTTTACTATCATGTTTTTGGCACAAAAATTCAACCACGATTCCAGCCAGCATTAAGCACGAAGATACCCATGAACACTCATGCACACATGCACGCACGCACGCACTCACACACACACAAAGACACACACACAAAGACACACAGACAAAGACACACACAAAGACACACACAAAGACACACAGACACACACAACGACACACAGACACACACACACAAACACACCAATGCATTCCAAGAGAGTTACTTAACATAGTACATCGGCTTTGCAACACGAGTAACTACCTAACAGATATGATGTTAAGTACCGTATGTCTCTGCTGTTGGCCACAGAATTACATCGCTTTTGCTAGTCTCAAGTCTTTGTAGACGAACTGCTTTTTATCACAACGACTCTTGCAGCATTGATTGCTCGAACAATTTCTCAGGCACTTAGGGAAAGAATTTACGATACCTGCACACGCAGGTGCATGAGGATTTGTGCTGTATACGATAGAAGCAGATTGGATGGAAATAAAAAACAGAGTTGGGCAAAGGCGAGGTTGAACAAGCCCAATAGCAGAGCAGCAGCAGCAGCAGCAGCATTAGCTTTTCACAGAGTGAATGAAAGATGAGTGGTGAGCTGAGAGAAACAACTGGTATATGGAGGCAGCAGGAAAGTCACGATGAGAAGAGCGAGATTGACGTGGTTTCGATGTATACATGGCAGAGGATACTGGATCAAAGTGATGTGGAGTTCCAAGGATTTTACCAAGGACACGGAGGAAGAAACAGCGAGGAAGAAAATCATATGGAAGAGAACAGAACACAAGAGAATGGTAAAGGAAAAGACAAAGAGGATGAAGCGAGGGAAAAAGAAGATTACGAAGGGGATTTCAACAAGGAGATGGAAGTTAAAGTCTGAGAAATTACGGAGCAGGATGAGTACGAGTTTGCGTGATGGAAAGGAGGGTCAGACAGAGGAAGAAACAGGCAACGAAGACAAAAGGAATAAAATTGCTATATGTTTGTATGTGCACTTGTTATAGCGCCCACTCAAGCACTCTACTCAGAGGCGCTCCCGACTGCAGAGCGGACACTGCATCAGAGTTTCACGCGGAAGCGCTGAACAATTGTGAGTGAAGGACTTGCCCAAGGACCCTATGTTGCGATATGAGGTGGATTCGAACCTTCCGGCTTCAAGGCAATGACGACACCACTACGCCCCACAAAGTATGAGCGCAACACAGAAAGTGCGGTAAGAAATAGAGAGGGAAACCCGAAAGGAGAGGAAAAATGCGAGATAAAGTGGACGGATGGACTGAATGAAGTATAGGAGGAAGAAGAACGACACAAGGGTAAAAGCAAGGCCCTCATAGAAGTGGAAGACATGTGACCATGAGTTGGGATAAATGGCATCACATAAACCAGACAGTCTCCTGGGCAATCAATAGTGACAAGGTTGAAAGATGTTCTATAACATATCTAGTTCGCCACACAAGTTGAGCAGAAGCTAAGGAGGATTGGAAAGCACAGCACCATTGCAAACGATTCCACTACTTAATGTGCTTAATAGTTCTCATTGCACATATTCTCAATATACGTATTTAAACAAAACCATCATTTGACCACAGTCTGCATTAACCAAAAGCCTAAGTAATCTTACGCATAAGCTGTAAACAATGCAAAGTTGCATCATCACGCTACAAGATCACAAATTAAGTGGAATTTGATTCAAAGATGTTTGCAGTACAAAGGAAGTCACTGATTTGCTGCAAGTTATCACCTAGACAATCATAAATATTGTCAGCTAACGACATACTTAATGGCTTGAAAAATTCTGGTGACGACAAATGTGCAACTGCAGATGATTCATGAGTCATGACATATACCTTCATGACGCATATCTGCTTATGCACATTGTAAATCATCCACAAAGTACAACCTGTGACTTGATCAAAGAGACACCGCTTGTCATCACAATGCTGTTGTGATTTTAAAATGTCCTACATAAAGTGTCTCATGCATGTATTATTATATGACAGCAGCCACAGTTGCGATGCCTCACCTACTGTGTGTCATTTCTGACAGATCGCTCACCTTAGCAAATATGAGTGATGATGATTTCCTACATTTCTGGATGCTCACCCTTGTCAACTTATTATTTGTTTATGTTGTGGAGTTTTAATGTTTTCGATGGTAGTTTCTTAAGCTATCATTTTTGGCGTAAACAACTTCATGGGGAGGGATGCACATTAAACACAAACACCTTCGTCAAAGGTGACCAGAAGTCTTTCGAAACCATCACAAACAATTTCAAGAGCACCTCAGCATAGGATGATAACAGTGGATTGCTTGGTCCAGTTTTCATTCACATTACACACGTGTGCACAGACAGAGACCACCCCCCTCCCCCACACACACAGAGTCAAAGGAATGCAAGAATACACCTGTAGACATATAACGAACACACATGGCAACACGGAAGCACGTACCGGAAAACAGACCGAGGCATGCCCTAGAAAAACCAGATTGCCAGACGTAGACAGGAGTGCTGCCCTCCTCCGCCGTGGCACTTTGAACACGCTAACCCACTTTCTCACCCAGAGGCCACGGCACAATAACCGAAGCCACGCTAAATCATAAGCCCTGCACGGGAAGCCGCAGCAGCAGCAGCAGCAGCAGTAAGCGTGGGGCTAGTCTCCGTAATCATTACAAGACTTATGGCGCTGTTGTTGTCGCTGCCTAGGCCAGGCACCAATTTGCAACTGGCAGCCATAAACGATGACGACGATGGTGATGGCAGAATTCCAGCCTCGTTATTCACCGCGGAGAGAAAACAATTACTCGCAGACTTGCCACGCTTTGACACCAGAGACGAAAGCTATGGCAAGAATCAATGTCTCCATTGGGAGCACGAGTTCATTTGCACACTATATACCAAGCTCACGTTTCTTCAAAGACAAAAAAAACTGGTTAGACTGTGGAGAAGTTTATAGTAATGCTAGTGGACGTTAGTGGGCAGTGGCACCCTCTTCATCACATGGCGACTGTGATTATATAGTGTGGTGAGCGAGTTTGTGAGAGATGATGGAGGAATCTTATGAACTGTTATTCGAGACTTTGGACTGTTGAAGGATTATAAAAAACGTCAGAAGCGTAATGAATATTTTGGAAAGGCTCCAATGGAGAACAACAGTCTATGGAGATGAGAGTCTTTCAGAACGACAGAAATTGAGAACATGGAGACATTGGTTCATGAAGATGTGTTTAAACATGGATGGGAGAGATGCTCATCCATGGATGGGAAATGTATGTTTTCACATGTTTGTGGAAGCTATGTTTATACATGGTTGGAGAACAGATGCTTACAGAAGGTTGGGAAGAGAAGCTTATCCAAATCCATGGTATTGGTTGATGATGATGATGGTGCTCTGCCCGAAGGCAGGTTCATTGGCTTTACGCCCCTGGGGATGAGATGAGTGAGGTGGTTTTCCGTTGCCTTCTCCACAGACAATGATGGGTAAGCAACTTGCCCAAGGTCGCTCCGCAGGAGCTTGCGCCCCTGCGTCCCACACGTGCTAGCCCGAGATATCTAAATCTCTGAATGTCAACTCCCAGCCCAGGGCTTGAACCGCAGTCCGTTGGTTGCAACCAACAGACGAATGCTGCTCTCGCTTACCAGTGTAGCTAACTAGGCCAGTATTGGTTAGGGAAGAGTATTTATCCATGGCTAGGTCTGCACGTGCATGGGAACTCACAAACTGCGTCGTTTCCAGGAACCTACTCTTGACACAATGACATTCAATGACATTTTGGATTGTTTAACGACTGCTTCTGATTAGTTTCTCCTCAACTGTGCATCAATCACTGCGTGAATTTCTAATTGCAAATTGCTGTATTAAATAATTGCAAAATTTACGAAATTATTTATCTATGTATCAACTGTTGCAATCAAGAAAGCGTGAAGTAAAATTCATGTGGGACAAGTTAGGACAAGTTAATAACTCATTTATGAATACTAAATCCGTATTAGTCTTTGAAGGTATGACCACACACATCTGTCAGACGAAATGCAAGCACAACAGCAACGCCGGGATTCAAACCCTTTAAAACACACTGCAGTGGTGAGAGGCAAGTCCATTATCAATCCGCTACACTGAATGTATACGGCAATTACCCTCGTTGCCGTTTCTGTGTTTTTCGACCAGCGGCTCATTACATAAAGTGGCTAGGATGGTAGCATCTTACGCTTTTATTGAGCCGCTGATGGTTTTATCTTCTCTATATATATACGCTGTCATTTTTCACTCTTATTGTGGCCTCACAATACAGAATAGACCTCCGCTGTCCTTGAACCAAGGAAAATGCTTTCATTTGTGACTGTAAATTTCTACAAATTGCTCTCACCCTCCCTCTCTGCCTTACCCGATGAGCAAAACAGGAACTAAGGGCCAATTCTGTAAAGCAGAAACCTAACCTTCAGCAATTCAACGCACTCGTCGAATTGGTCAGGAGACAGGAGACCAGGCGGACAATGCAACTGTGGAGATTATCCTTGCAACTGTGGAGATTATCCTTGCACAGCAAATAACACGATTGTGTGTTTACCAAGTCTCCACTAGTCCACTTCCCTCAGAGTGGCGGATTCATTCTCCTTGACGAACGAACGAACGAACGAACGAACGAACGAATACAGAGCAACAACGTTTTCCGACGCTGACTCACCTTGAAACTGTGGTCGAGTTGAACTATGAAGGGAAATGCTGTTGATTGTAAGATCTTTTTCTCGTTTAAAGTGTGTTCAACCTGTTTCAACTTCACTATCTGAAACACACGAAGACAGAGAACAGTTGACAAACAAAAAAGTCCAGATATAAAAATTAGACAAAATTGCTGCCTACAGCATATAGATGAAAAAGCATTTTCAGTCGACACTGAGAAACTGCAAGTATACGTTTTAACAACTTCAAAAAATCTGTCCTGGAGAATATGAGGGGTCAGTCAGGTGGGGTGGGGGAGCTGCTTGGAACTGTGCATTGCATGACAAGGAAAAGAGCTGTTAAACAAATAAACAAAAATGTTTACTGCCATATTATAATTGAATGAATATGTAACGCATTACAAAACAAACTGAAACATGAATCTGAGATGCGAATAGCCAGCTACAAGCAAACTGCCTCATCTGCATCTGGTACGCTGATGCAGTTAACTATCCATGGGCATGAAAGCCAAGTAGAAATAAAAATTGTGAGTTTTAAAAGAAAGAAAAATAATTTGAGCAACGAAAAGAAAGTGACAGCGGATTTCATTCCATGGGGTAGACGAATGAAATGCATGTGAGTCATGGCTGCTCTGTGTTGCAGCTCGGCTAAAAGACGAGTACGGTACTTGATTATCAAGTACTTGATGACCGCATGCAAGCAGGAGGGATGTAAGGAGTTATGGCTTATTGAAAGTAGGAAGGTGAAGTGGTGCTGAGGTAAATCAACGTAACTTTTAGTCAGAACTGAACAGGAAGCCAATGCAGCTGATGGAGTAAGACTGCGAATCTCGTTTGTATTGGGACAAGCAGCACTAATGTATTAAATGCAAGATGATGAATTCTTGATGGAGGTCAACACCCGAGACACCAACAAAAACCACATTAGTATAATCAAGGTGAGAGGAGACATGGGAATAGAGCAGGTTCTGCAACATATTCTTAGTCAGGACAGACCTAATGAGACTGCTGCCCTGATGTGATAGAAACGAGATTTGCAAAGATTTGTTGTGTATGGCCACAATGCCAGCCAAAGTTTTGTCCAAGGTTACCCTCAAGTATTCTGACAGTATCTGATGGTCATACCTATAGCAGTGCCTGTGAGGTTGATGCTAGAAAGCAAAGAAAAGAACGCGTGAACAGAACAAAATTGCTTCAGCCATTAGCCGAACCATTGAAACAGAACCATGCATTCATAGATGATATGTACTCCTCAAATTTTAGTTTACCAGACTTAGTAGACTCAGTGTGTGTGATGGAGCAATATGGAGCCGAGTATCATCCGTATCCTGTTGTATGTGAACTTCAAAGTGATCCATTATAAGGCAACAGATTGGGGAAGAAAACATTGCGTTTAACAGCGAGCAGAGAGGACAGATCCCCATGGTGACTCAGCAGTTCGAACAGTATGCTCAGACTGAAAGGTACTGATGTCTATCTGCTGATTCCTGTCACCCATGTAAGCAGCTAAAAAGTTTAAAGTAGACGCTGAAGCCATTGGTGAGTCATGAAAGAAGTAGTTGGTGGTCTATGGTGTCGAAGGCCAAACTGAGGTCAAGACATAGTGTGAGTGGCAGGCTTTTTCATTGCCAATAAACTACAAGATGTTATCCAGTGTAGAGGAGGCGGGAGAAGTTTCAGTGGAATGGCCTTTTAGGTAAGCGGATTGATAAGGACTGAAATATGGGAGAGGAAATGATGCATTTCTTGATAAGCATTATATAAAGAGACGCTCATGGATATTGGAAACGTTATCAAGATCGGAGATAGGTTTGTTATAAAGGTTGGTGGTGTCTAGGTAGGTAGGGTCTTTACAGTAAAGGCATGACCAAAGCAGATTTGAAGCGGAACAGAAACACGTAGCAACTAAAACGCAAAAAAATAAAACTCACACTTGTTATCAAGATTCGTGAATATTGAAAGAGCAACATAATCTCAAATTGAACGTAATCTCAAATACGGTCACATGCGATGAACATAACAGCATAACCGTTATGTTTTCTGGTAAAGAAAACGGTAGTTAAGGGGTTAACGAATTGCAGTTCAGCCAGAGCGGCGCGGACGCCTTGATACCTTCGTTGAGTTGTTTGCACAAAACTGTTTCGCGCCAAAGACTGACTGATGCCCCATTACTTCAAAGCAGTGCTGCAAAACAGATATTAACTGCCATAACAGCACAAATTCTACAACTGAAATTCATTAATGCAGCACTGTGCTGTGGCAGCATTTCTCTTTTGGGTTCCACAATGTCTACATGTGCATGCCTATGAAAACTGTCACCATCCACTATAGTCTGTTTCTTTCGCACCTTGCATCTTTAATTTAGCACAATGAGGTGATTCTGGAGTCTTCTCAGTGCGATAAAGTCACAGAGGTCTGATTCACATTGAAAGCACCGCCTACATCTACCTAAATGCGAATAAGACCCAACTATGAATAAAACATGGTTCAAACAAAAGACAAGAGTAACCACTAGAGTCAGGAAGGCATTAAAACAATATTTAAGTGAGCAAGAGGACAGCCTCTGTTTGGCAGGAAATGCATTGTTACAAACAAAATTGAGACAACAAACCATTTTGCAAAGCTCAAATCACCGTCAGCAGAGACCATTAAAAACACAAATCATTTCTGACACAGTCGACTTAACCGAGTAGACACCGAGAACTGAATTCGAGTATTTGTTCCCTATGAAATCTTCACATGTGACTCCTCAACTCTGGCTCTGCCTAAATTTCTGTACTTGCGAATTCTGACAACTAATGCATGTCTCATTTATAAACAAATAGAAAAGATTTTACTTCCAATGTGGTGTTTGAATTGTGATTTTTCTGGTGAATAATAAATAATTCAATTCAACAATAAAAAAATTAATTCGCAACTAATTGCATGCATAGCTATATATAGTATATGCTGAGGTGAGTGCTTTATAAATCGGACTTTAAATATTTTTTCTTTAGCTGTGGCTGAGTTGGGAGCACTTATGAGAAGGTTTCTTGAACAGGCGCCATATAAGTCCACATAATAAATTAATAAATATGCTTCCGAATAGTACCAAAAATGGGATATTCAGCCAAGGTGATGTCCGAGGGGATTTCCCGCTATTCCCTAAATGAAACCTGGATGTGGATAAAGATTTAGATTTGACAATCTAATTCAGAGGTCCGGCCAATCATCACAACTCAAGAAGCATATACCAACATAATAACTATATCATGTAAAATGTGCTACGAAGAGCACATGTAGCAAACGTTTAAAATGTTGTACAATTATTGAAAATCAGTTATTTGTGCCGGTGAAATGTGAAGACAACAACAATGACAGCAGAAAATAAAATCTGGACAGTTAGTTTTATAACATTATCTCTAACACAAATCATCTCATCTAGACACTCATGATCAACAGAGACAGAGATAATAGCAATAACAATAATAATAATAACCATGACGATTTCTACGGCGCCGTAACACAGCCATGCCGCTACAAGGACACCTCACATACTACAAACAGCGCAGGATAGGCCTTACAAAATAAATGAGTCTTGAATTCAGATTTAAAGGAGATGGTTAAAAAGAAGACAGTGAGCAGCAGCAGCATAATCAGCTGACTGTTTTACTCCAGTTATTTCCCAAGTGTAAGAACTGCTACGAATCAACAAGATGATGTTGATGTGGACAGAAAGAACTCGTTTGTCCTTCACAGCAACTCCTCATTCTTCTGCTCATTCCTCCGCTCAATCGTCGATGTCCAGCTCACCCAGGAACGCCTCCTCCTCCTATGTGGCACATTCCTTGATGTCACTTTCGTCTTGACTCAAGCTGAACTCATCAACAGATCAACTGCCAGTCTTTTTCCTCTGACTATCCGTCTGTCCATTTCGTCTGTCTGTTTCTCTCACGGGAATGATTTCAGGAAACATACCTGACTGTCGGTTGCATCTGGTATACGCCCTCACATGAACCATACAAACCGAACTTTAGCGTCATACAAATAACTATTACTTGCAGCACGTCAAACAGATCACTGTACGCTTGTACGGCGCAAATAACAGAGAGTTGATTACTACGAGCAATGTAGAGAGTAGCAATCACAGCCAGCAATGCAGCAACATAATATAGAGGTAGAAACTGTACGTCACTGCATATGATGTAACTGTAATGATCAACTTCTATAGTGCCTCAATCCAATGCACAAAATATCAGTTGATGACAGGGGCGGATCCAGGGGGAACCAATCTGGCCATGCCCCCATTTCAAAAGTGCATAGGACGTGCCCCCCCCATTTGTGGTTTCAACAAGCATTAAATCAATGCAGCGGGAGAGAAAAGTATATGGCACGACGAGACTAGAGAGGTCATAGTATATTAATTTATTGCTTTCAGAGATTACGTCGGCCAGATGACTGACGACTAAAAAAGGTCATCAGTTATTTTCGCAGGGAAAATTGGAATATTTTCCAGACATCAGACATTACGATCAAACAACTCAAAAAAGTCATCAGATTTTTTCTCGCAAAGATCACCAAAAATGTTGGCTCCCCCTTCGCAAATTTCTGTATCCGCCCCTGATTGATGATGTAACAAAATCAGACTGTACATACATAGCCAAGTCAAGGAACTCAGCAGTCGGTTGAAACAGAGAGGCAACCTTTGGTAGTTAAGTCGTACGAAAGTGGCATTGAAGCAAAGAACAAAGAGAGCAGTCTTTTAAAAGCTAGCGCTCAGCCATAGATATGAAGTGTTCGCAACTTCGTTTTCTTAGCCTCTGCATATGAGGGTGGGTGACCAGTCCTCTCCCTCACCGTCTCATCTTCCCACCAACAGTGTACGGTCAATGTACTCGTCATATTTGAGTTGGCTAAGGGAATAGGTGGAGCAGAACTATCAAACCAACTCTTTGCCTTCGAGATATTTGAACCATGAACTCTCGATTGCACCCAACCGCAGTAATGTCATCTCCTCCACCTGACCAGTCAATCTTTATTTCTTAAATCCCTTAAATCTTTTTTCTTTTGCCGTGGCTGGGCTGGGAGCGCCTCTGAGTAGTTTCTTGAAGGGGCGCTATATAAATTCTAATAATTAATAATAATGAATGAATGAATGTAATGTGTAAGAAATTATGCAGCACTATCCTTCAAACAACGCTTGTTGCTGGTTATTGTTGGTCGTTTGTTCAAATCTCAACCTTTAGCCAATCTACAAAATTTGTGAAACTTGATTAGCTTGATGTGAAATTCATCAAAGCCTTGCTTTTGCATAATAACACAATATACTGTTCATTTGACCTTCAAGAGTCCAATCCCCTTGTATTTACTAGTTATCATTTAAAAGGCAAAGTCATTAGCTTTGGTATAATCTCATACGCCAAGGTGACACTTCGTCTCAACTCATTGCAGTCAACACAAACCTATTAATCGCAATGCAATATAATTGCAAAAGCTGCATACGCTTAATTTGCAAATATAATGAAAGATATAAAAGCACTGTTTAATGAAAATATAAATAAGAGATATACAATCGTGCATCTCTCTGTCTGCTGTCTATGTATCAACGTCAGACTCACACAATATACATACACACGCATATATAAAATTATATCATATATATATAAAATTATATATATCATATCATATATATATATAATACATATCTATGTAAAACCAATTCTGTAATCAGAAATCGGCTTGCGTCGGATTTGTCCTAGACCGATTAATCAAAATCGGTTTATCCAAGCTGCACTGCCGCTCAACTAGTAAAAAGCAATATTCTGACCAAAAACAATATCATTTTCATTAATACGAAAATAGTAAAAACCTGTTCGTGTGACCTCCTCCAGTAATCTTTAATCATAGAAAAGGACATTTCGTTTCTGTTGTGCGATCTATTTTTACATTCTCTAATTATCTCTTACAAGTTCATCCACTTAGTCTGGTCAATCTTGAATTAATTATAGATATTTATAAATAAAAATAAATATAGCCAATTAATCAGATGGAATACAGAATTGGCAAGAAAGCTGGTCAACTGTCAACTATCCGGAATTGGAAAAGCTAATCTGTCACAAGGTCACACGGTTGTTCCATTTGACCTTGGCTCAGCGGATCAACTTCAACTCGGAAGATAATTTTCCCCCCACACAGACAAGCAAAAAGAGAATGAAGCGTGACATGTTTGTCTTAAAAACATATTGTCTTAAAAGCATATTGTGCACAGGAATAAACCCACAGAGGGAGTGAGCAGAAGAAAGCAAGTGGAATTTGTCTGGGAAGTTCAAGAGCAACAACATCTTAAGCAGCCCCCAAAAAAACCCAGAAAAGGAGCCTCTGAAACCAATATAATATTTTAGCTAGGGTTGAAAGTGAGCGGGTCGGAGTGGATCTGCGACCGGCATTGATTTTCGTGACCTGCTGGTGCCGGGTCTCAGTCGGGCCGCTTGCTTACCACATGAATGCAGAAGAAACCCAAAAATCGGTTGTGAATTGACTAAAAAAGGTAATCAGATGCCAAAACTAGATAAAAAATAGTAGGATTTTTTAAAGTTAGTGGTAAATGAATCAGAAAAAAGGCGTCGGCTTGTCTGCCAAAGTCAGACCCGGCAGCTTTTCCAAACCACTTTCAGCCCTGATTTTAGCCATCTCCAATCAAGACTATATTTATATATACAACGTTGGTCAAAAAAGACCCCCTAAGGTTTTTTACCAATATCTTAGCCATAAGTAAGAATTTCATTTTTTACAGGCTTAAAGACAATTCATATTTACACATGATGGCCAGATTTCATCAAAATATTTAAAACAGAACAAGATATCAAAAGTTATATAACGCTTAGTGAGACCACCCACCGTTTTTTGACGATTAAAAAACGTAACGCAACAAAAAGTAGCAAAAACGCGATTTTATCAAGTCTCTTCTCAAATAATAGTTATCAGATAGCCCCGATATTGATAAATGATCATCATTATTACTATTTTAAAAAGAAACAGGGTACCAGTGTAGCCGCAGGTCACTTAGCAAGATGACAATCAAGTTGGTAAATAAGGAATCTGTGAGATTATTAATTTTATTATTAAAGCAATGCAATTCAAATTTATTTTAAAAAAATAAAATGGCCAAGGTGTCAATGACAGACAAAATGTGTATTCAGTCACCTCTTGGGCAAGATCCTGGAGATATAAGGCTATGAGCAACGTTTATTCTGATAAACAGTGAGAGCGCAAAAATTAAGAGTGAAGCTGAGGTGAAGAGATTTGCCATGAATGAAAGGAGATTGGCTCAATGTCGATTGTTGTGGTTTCATTCAGAAAGCCAATGGCCCCAAATATCCGGATTTGAACCGGATGGATTGATAATCAATTGCGAAGAGCTATGCTGGAGAAATATCACAATCTACAACCAAAACAAAGAGCGGTAAGAGATTTGATAGATGCATCAATGGAGTTCAAATGGGAAGATTAGCCTTTGGAAAGCATCGATAGGGCCATCAAGAATTTGCAAAGATACTCAAAAGAAGTGTTGGCATTGGTGGTGGGCACATTGAACACAAGTTGTGAATCACTATCAAGTTCATTTGACAACAATTATTTGAAATGAGACTTACGGTAATAAAATCGTTATTTTGTTACTTTTTGTCACGTTACGTTTTTGAATCATCAAAAACCATGGGTGGCCTTACTAAAAGCGATATAACTTCTTTTTTAAATATTGTAATGAAATCTGGCCACCATGTGTAAATATGAATCGTCTTTAAGCCTGTGCAATTTCAATTAGAAATTCTTACTTCAGGCCAAGATATTAGCAAAAAACCTTACGGGGGTCTTTCTTTTTGGCCCACCCTGTATATATATATATGTATGCATCTATGTATATAACTATATATATATATATGCATATACATATATCATGTGCCCACAAAAGAATATTATTAGCTAATTTTCATACATGCATTGAAATTTATATCTCGCATGATGGTTTGATGGTTGATAGAGATGCCTGCCTGAGCACGATTAGCTACACAAATAATCTACAACAGCAGTCACAAATTAGCAATTATTCAAGAAACTGATATTCATTCGTATGACTCCAAACATCGAACGTGGAAGCAGAATATCTCATTGACAGTGGCTAGAACTCCGTTAGGTCATGCACACTGTTCTGATTAGCATTCTAACGACTACAGTGTGCGTTCTGCTTGCACTCCACACTGCCCTGCTACTGCTTATGACTATGACATTCTGAATCTGTTACCCACCTGTTTAAAACATCAAAACAGTCATACCTATGCCGTAACATTAAAAAAGCACTCCAAATAATACGACTTCTACTGCCTCACAAGTACTTAGCTCAATCCAATAACATTGCAGCAGTTTTCATGTAAAGAAAAGTCTTCAATATAGAATGAAGAATCCTGCATCATCATTAATGCAGCATATACCGTAGTGTGGGCATCAGACAAAGATTGCTTCAGAGCAAAGCAGAAAAGTAATTTCTAAGCTAATGCAAAAATTCCTGGTTGGGATACCCCTTAATACAGTGGTTCCCAACCTTTTTTGACCTTAGGGTCACTTTTTCTAAGTTGGAGGACACGAGGGTCACTTTTTCTTAGTTGAAGGACATTAAGGGGCCAAAAGGCTAACATTTAATTAGCTAAAAGCATATGAAATAGTCACAAAATCAAAGTAGAATGTTTTATGTTATTTATACATGTCACAATAAAATAATTTGTAATGGAAAATAATTAGGTGTTCTGTCCTGTTCAAATTGGCAATTTTTTCACTTTTTAAAAAGTCTTTGAGAGATGAGGGCCATTTTTTATACCTGGCGGGCCACTTTTGACCCGCGTGCCAGCCATGGGTTGGGAACCACTGCCTTAATAGGTATGTACTGCTAAAGACTTCATTTTTTCTTAGTCACTGCGTATAGTATAATGGTGGGTGGTCAAAGGATACAATGATGAAGCATTTAGCTCATAAATTAACTTTCAAAGAGAATCGATTAGTTCAGCTCTGAAGCTCTGTGACAAATCTCCTGCCAGTGGTGTGATTCGTCTAATTATTATCATGACATTGTTTATACACCGCTGATCTTCCTGATTTTTAATGACTAACATAATTATTTAAGTAGCAGATACATCACTTTAATCAGGCCTTACATTAGGCCAAAAAAAAATAATGTTGTGTTTCCGGTAACCCGACCGACCCTCTTTTATTGCCGCGACTCAAATAATTTTGTAAAATATTTTTATTTTTAAAAAAAATGTAAAAAAAATTTTTATTAAAAAAAATATTTTAGTAAAAAAAAATTTTTTAAATTTTTTTTTGACATAATACGCTGACATTGCCTTCCGTATAGAGTAAAATCTTAGGCCAAAAAACTAATGTTGTGTTTCCAGTAACCCGACCGACTCACTTTTATTGCCGCAACTCGGAAAATTTTGTGGATTTTTTTTATTTACACTGACATTGCCTCCCGTATATGAGGTGTACAATTGGAGCATCATAATTATAGCCTTCACTAAGCCAGGCGACGATCGTAAGCAGTCGTCTTTCAAGGTATATAATGATCTGTTAATTAGAGCAATCAATAGTTTCCCACGGTCAGTTTGACAAAGCAGGCGCTTGTGGGGTGGATGGATGGGGGGAGGGGGAAGAGTAATAGATCTGAAAGGAGGGTTTTCTCACGGTAGCTCTTTGCAGGCATTGAGTACAGGGCCATCTAGCCTGTAGCACAAGTCATGATGGCTATACACAGCCTGCTGCAAGTTTATAGTTTGACTTGCTGTTTTTCCGTCCTAAGACAGTCCATTTTTGCTCACTTTATTCCTAAGCTGACTAGGCTCTCTTGTGATCACTGTGGCCTCCTTTGCTCTCTGCCTCTTTCTGCTCTCTTTTGCTCACTGTGCTCTTGTGTTTACTGTGCCTTTTTGTGCTCAGAGTGCTCTCTTCTACTAACTCTGCTCTCTTCCGCTCACTGAGCAGTTCCCTTTTATTTCGAGCACCCTTTGGTGAAGAATTTAACATTTATTCATTCAAGTATTTATATACGGTAGCACCTTTTCAAGTTAACTACTCAGAGGGGCTCCCGACTCCAGCATGGCCAAAAAGAACATTTTTCAAGTGGAATAGAATGTTTCATTTTATTTTATTGATCTCTCAATTTCTATAGCGCCTCTTCAAGCTAACTACTCAGAAGCGCTCCCGACTACAGCGTGGACACTGCATTAGAGTTTCACTCCTGACTAACTACTTCCTGGCTGCCAGTCTTGAGAAACCTCTAGCCTTATCATTCTCACTTGAGCCACCTCTAACGGTGACTAGGGAAAATAAATCTAGCAACCTCTAGATGTAACTAGTCACTGGCTCGGCCAATCTGGAACGACCCCTAGCAGTGATGTTCTGTTCGTACTCATCTTCCCCTTCCCTTCCCACTTTATCTTACCAGAAAAGATGTCAAAATGAAATTAATAGAATTGTTTTCTAGGGCAGTTTTAGGTGCAGACAGTCTGGAAATAGGCAGTTTATACTTGCTTAGAACACGTACTTTGTTGCAGCGTGTACCTTTATGCAAAAAAGAGTAGTGGGTATAATTTTTCGGACAGTCACTGTATAAAAATATTTTACCAAAATAAAAATATTTTCCGACCTACCTACCCAATTTTTTAGAGCTCTGTTACCGGAAACACAGCATTATTTTTTTTTGGCCTTAACTGTCTGTGTATTTGTGTGTGTGTGTGTGTGTGTGTCTGTGTGTGTGCATGTGTGTGAGTGTGTGTGTGTGTGTGTGCTTTCGTAGGTGTGTGTAATCATAATCTCCAAATTTCTGAAGTGCTACTCTCAGGCTAAGCCCAGGGCACTAGCTTATTCATGAGCACTGCTGCGTCATATCAGATGGGTTGTCGAGATATTGATATCCAATGGAGGCCTTAGTCCAGTTGCCAGAGAGCGTAGGAGGCAGAGCATAGATTAGCTAATGCAGGAGGCTTAATCTGAAGACCATAAAGCTTGGAAAAAACCAGAGGATAGGATGGATAAGGGGGGTAGGAATTCTTGAAGAGGTGAGACTTCCATTTGGAGTCGAAAGCCTTTGGAGTGATAAGTAAAGGGGGTCAAGGCAGATGGCAGTCAGTGATTGGCGGAATTGGAGGAGGCACTGAGAATATGCGGAATTCAATAGGAAGTTCATGTATGCATTGTTGAGATGTGGCAGAGTGCACATACATCGGCTGGAGAATTTGAATGACACAGAAGGTGAGGTTATTGTAAGGCGCTATATAAATGTTCATATACATACATACATACATGCATACATACATACATACATAAATACATACATACACACATACAAACATACATACAAACATACATACATAAATACATACATACATACATACATACATACATACATACATACATACATACATACATACAATACATACAATAAATACATACAATACCTACATACATACATACATACATACATACATACATACATACATACATACATACATACATACATACATACAAGAACATGGGTTCCACTTCCATTGCGTGGGCGGTTCCACTTGCATGGGTGTATGTGCAAGCGCGTGCAAGAGAGTGTGTGAGCATATAAATCCATTTAAAAGGGGCATGTTAAGAACCTCCCGAAGGTGATCACTGATAAGTGTAGGTGCGTTGTCTTGGTTCAGGGTGGACAAGAACAGCAAAATCGAGGAATTGACCAAAGTCAGTCTATTGCAATTCATTAATTCATTCAAGAATTTCTATATATCTAGCTTCTTCAAAAGGGACTTCCTACTATATAGTAAGGCAAACAGTTCAGTTTTGAGCTGAATAAAAAATATGCTCCAGGAAGCACACGTATCTCCTCTGGATCCACCACGGAAAGGCTCGAATCTGCATAGTTGATTGATTAATGATCTGCATAGTATTTAACAGTCCGCTTGTAGCAGCTATTCATTCAAAAATGAGGCTTTAAGTAGACATCAGAAGTGAATCATGACTTTAGTTAATACATGAACTGAAACAAAGACCAGTATGTTAGATCAGTGAGAAAAAAGCCATGGTTCAAAGTACCTTGGAAGGGAAATGACACCAACGAATGAACGATGCACGTAGCTTTTAAATTATTCCGACAACACTTAGCAACCGAATCAGCAACAGCAGTGAAAACGCAGCAGCTTCATTTACATCAGTGGATAATTAATCAGATAATCAGTCAGTCAATTTGACTCTTTGAAGTTGGTCTATTTAACTGTTGCATTTGAATTTTTTCAGAGACAGACAGAAAATGTAAACAGGTGGAAGGTGGTTAGAAATGGCCATCCCCGTAGACACAACTGCCTCGCAAAGCAGCCACATCTGGCATAGATCTGCAAATATTTATATATCGGGTACTGCTGCTGGGCAACACGTAGTAACTTCATCGATGCCAAGAAAGAGGCGCCGAAACAGTTACAGATCTGCTTTGACCAACCGATTATGATGCCAAACAATTTCTAAGAGGCAATGTAGTCCCGACGCTTCATTCTGTTAATAATACATGAATCTAGAAATTCTATAACCAGCTGGAAGGAGTGAAGGCAGGGAGATGGTTGAATGGCAACATGCTGGAACAGAGATCAGAAGGCCACGGGTTCGATGCCCGATGCCCGCTAACCCCATAACCCTAACTCAGCTTTCCACACCCCAGGCAGGCTAAGGCATATTGGGGAAGCACATGGGGTGGGGTGGGGTAACCATCATTTGGGAGTTACACCGTTGGTTAAGACAAATGCAAGTTACATCCCTGCCACTCCCTGGGGTGACTATAAAAAGAACAGCAGGCGCCTTGAAGATTGCCATGCAGTTAAATTCAATGCCTGTTAACTTTGTATCAAATGTCGATACCATGAAATTCGACGTCATTAAACCATTTACTCAAGATAAACTAACATATTACAGCACACCTATATTTCTTTTGGCCAATCCTCATCAAATGTTACAATAAAATAATGCAATAACTTTGCTTCGTTCTTAATGACTGAGTTAGAAATGAACCCCTGGTGTATATTTAAAAACTACACTCAAAAATAAAAGAATGTCATGGAATGGGCAGCATTTGGTATTATTTGAACGAAACTTAACAAATTCATATTTCACGGGTCAAGTGTATCCAAAGAAAAGCAGCAAAGACTGCTAATGCCATGCACAGCTACATCTCACCCACTTCTGGCAAGGAGACAATGGTTTCTACCTTTCTTCCTCTACGTATGTATTGCACGTACCAGATGTACCTAGATTTTATAAAGGAAGCTTTATGAAGCCTTCAGAACCGACTGCACCAGGAATCTGAATAGGCCAGCGTTAAATTAGCCATAAAAGTAGCATGTGCAGAGTTTAACCAGACAGACCGAGCAGTGAATAAGATGAATAAAAACCACCTTCTCCCTGTCAGGCTTTTAATAGATCAGCGAAATCATTCTTGATTTTATTAGCAGTCTCTGGTGCTGGTGCTGGTCATGTAATTGGCTGTTGGTCTCATGTGCAATGATTGTAAGTAAGGGGTACCGTAGACATGTGACCCATTGTAAGGATATGCACTTCCGGTGGGAAGTCTTTATAGGCCTGCTTAATTCATGTGCAATGATTGTAAGTAAGGGGTACCGTAGACATGTGACCCATTGTAAGGATATGCATCCTTAGTGACGATCCACTGACTAACTTGAATACTTTCTGACCATGCATCCAACTTGCAATCACAGCCAAATAATTGGCAACATTCGCATTATCCTTATATTTTTAGATATCCATACCAAATCTATACGTGTGTCTTCGTGAACGCATGTGTATGTATATCATGCAGAGATTTAATTCCGTTCCTTGCACATGTAATACTCAATAAACACAACAGTCTTAACCAGCTGCATGCAGTCTGAAAGGCCTTTCTGCTCACATTTAATGGATTTTAGCAGGAAGGGGGACTGGGGTCGCGACCGTCAGTCACTGCTGCCCTAGAACACGCTGTAACCAGACGTGTCTGTCATCCCGAATCCAATTAAAACCGACATCCATCTTCCAGAACTCAATTAAACTATACAGTCGACGACCTTGGACGTCATGCGGATAATTTTTCCAATATTACATTTTCGCGGCGACTCTCTCCGCTGCGCATACGAAACAAGGTCAACATTTACATCGCCGCCGTGCTGGATAATATACTGCCTCCCTGTACATTTCGGCCTCGCTGCCGTCAGATTTTCTGTGAAGCCTAAAGCAGTGATACGCAAGTGCTTACTTACTTACAGACTTCTAACTTAATTCCGCCAACCATCATGCTGCCCTGCACAAGTGATCCATTCAACAAGCGCCTTTCCTTATCGCATGACCAGAAACCACCGAAGAGTTATCTAATTAAACAATGGTTTTTCAAAACCATAAGCCAACGAAGAGCTGGCTTCTTCGGTCCCTGGATCCGATAAAAGACAATTTCTGGAGGCGGCCGCATCTAGACAGATAAAAGCGGAGAGCTGCTCACGCCGCACACTCCCTGTGGCTGACAGCTTTCCAGAACCCATCATCCGGCAACACAGACTCGGTTGGTCGTGCT
Source organism: Lumbricus terrestris (assembly GCA_949752735.1). NCBI lineage: Eukaryota > Metazoa > Annelida > Clitellata > Crassiclitellata > Lumbricidae > Lumbricus > Lumbricus terrestris. The sequence continues at coordinate 21,805,278 of OX457036.1, forward strand.
AATCGAAGATCAAAACGGGCGGAACTGCTCAGAACAGAGATGCTCGCTTCGTTAGAACTCCGTTAAAGTAATCCACATGAAGAGAGACGACTAGAGTGCTTAAAAAGAACGACTCGTTTTATACAAAAAATCGCGATATGAATTAAACATAATTACATAAATATGGATCAGAGGATGTTTTAATTACAAGTCACGAAAAACCTCTAATATGATTAGAATTACAAAAATATGGATTGGAAGATGTCTGATAACAAGTTACAAAAAACCTCTTTAAAAGATTAGAATTACCAGGGATTTTTTTAGCGTGCAGTTGTACACAAAATGTGCAGTTCTAAAAGGATTTGTGCAGTTGTAAAAGCACTTCCGTGCAGTTGAAGCTAGTAAAAAAAGGTCAGTGTCGTCCGATTGGAGGTAATTTACCATGAAGGATGGGAAAAAAAGAAGGGGTTTTGCAGTTCTAAAAATTCCTTAAAAACAGCCCTGCGAATTACATAAATATGGATTGGAGATGTTTTAATTACAAATTTTAAAAACCTCTTAATATGATTGGAATTACATAAATATGGATTGGGGATGTTTTAATTGCGCATGCGTTAATTGACTAAACAAAACGCACATCAAAGGCAAACCACAAAGCTACCTGAAGGCTTTAATTTTAAGCATAACGTCTGGATAACATTTTCATATGGATACAACAGGAACTTGGCAGAGAAAAGCGTTGATCACAAATGAAACATTGCTACATTGAACTCCGAACACACTGACAAAATGCTTCCAAACTAATTTCCGAATAGGCAAAATCATAGATCTAAAAAACGGTAGAAACAAAAAAAACTGATTTTTTTGTTTTACTCGGAAAAAACCCCGAAAAAACAACGTTCTTCAGAAGAAAAAAAACTGTTTAACAACTATGGGTCAAATATTACTCAGTAAGACAAGCAGTTGAAAAGACAATTGGACATGAAGAAGCATTGTTCAAACGAGGATGAAACACAAATGAGAGAGAAATTTAGAAAAGTATTCAACATAACCGAAGGCCTCATCAACTTCACACTTCAAAAAAGTATTTGACAGCATGATGGAATGTTGAGAGCAATGCAAACTGCAAGGCCCACCCGAGAAACCCATTAAACTTGTGCTATAGATAGTGTCCAATCATTAAGTGTGATAACCATCTAAAAATGTTCACAGAATACCTTCATATGATTAATGGAAGTACAACAAGAGTGAGTCTTATCATCATACTTGTTTAACGTTGATAGAAGCAGTAATGACACTCATCCTAGGCTATGAATTCTCACATGAAGGCGACAAGTAGAGAATACCAGACAAAAGTGCGGATCTCACATCATCATGCGATCTTTGAACAAGCCGTTCATGAGATGATAGAACATCAGTGGTTAAAGTGGTTTGGGTGAGCAGTGGGAACGCTGAATGTGAGCAGTGGGAACGCTGATGAAGAATTGCATTGACATGCATGTGTTTTGGCGTTCCATCATGATGAGCAGTGGGAATGCAAGCCAAGAATTTCGAGAGCAGTGGGAACGCCGTTCCCACGCGTTCCCACCCACTTTAAACCCTGTAGAACATTAATAGCATTATTGAGCCTGCCATGCTCACTGGGAGCAGATACTTTTCAAAAGCTAATAATCTCGAAATAGTACTTCTCTCAAAATAGACATAAGATCTATTCTGGTTACTCCCAGGGCAAGCGGGACAATATGTTTGCCACTGCCACATTTGGACCAGCGCAATTATCATCTCTTGTGATTTCTCCAGGTTTATTTTTATCCTAATCTCAGATGTTCATGACAAGGTTCGTGCCAATCTCCAATTCCATACAGGTGTCATTTGATACACGTGTAATCATATGTATCCGTCATTGGCATATTCTGGCAACATGCCTCAGTTAAACTCAGTGCTTAAAGTGCGGAAAAATAAGTGCCTGGACGACCCTTACCTTTCCAAAAGAAGTGCCTGGACGCCCTTACCTTTTTAGACTGTGCTGGCCAATAAGTGGCAGGACGGCGTTCATATTTTAAAATAAGTGCATGGACGCCGTCCATGACCGTCCAGTCACACTTTAAACCATGGTTAAACTTTTAAATGGAAGCCACAAAATTAACTTGTCCCAACTCCGCCCCCCGGCAAACCACCAGAGTTTTTATGTACTCCTCCACTGATACTATAACCATCAAATTTTGTTTGTGGTTTCTTCCCTCAGTGTATTCAACAACCCAATGATCTCGTGAAGAGGAAAGAGCTCAGTCAACTGTGCCACCAGATATCCAGGTCAAACCATATCGAATGCTAATTCTAAATAACGACTAAAGCATACTTTCCTAGATATTACCAAACAATCCTGGTGGACAAAGTTGTTCAGCAAAGATTCCAATGATTTGATCAAGAGCCAAGAAGATCAACTCAAATTGAATAACAACACAAAGAACTACATTCCAAAGAAACAAAGGAAGACCAAGAATGTGCTTGATAGACAATACAATACAATACAACTGAAGACATAATAACAAAAGCATCAAAGAGTATTATGTCCTATTATGTCTTTGTTTACTTGAAAAACAACTGAAAAAAATATGTAGATCGTAATTCACTCTCATCACTGCCAAATAACTGACCATTGTCAGCCTGTCAGGAACTGATGATGACAATAACTTGCTTAAAGACAACAAAAGAAAATCATATTTACTCGGAAGTACTGTCAGTCGAAATTCGTCAAACAGAAAGTTTCCAAATAATGTAAAAAACACTGAGAGCTGAAGTTTTTAATTCCACATGGATGATTATAATATCTATAAGCAGATAAACTGAGACTTACCTTTTGCTTATCCAGTATCTTCATGGCATGAAACTGTTTTGTACTTTTGTGCTGAACTAGCATGACCCTTCCGAATGACCCCGTGCCGAGGGTTTTAATGCGATCAAACGTGTCTAAAGAAGCCGTGCTCTACAACAACAGCAACAATAAAAAAACCATTAAAACACTCAACAATACGAGGCAAAACCGCAACAGATCCTAAAGATGAACCAATTTCAGCAAAAAAGACATACACCATCCACATAAATGACGTCATACATCCAGGGGTGGAGGGTCACACATTTGTGGTGATATGTGACGTCCCTTACTAGATATCATATGAATTTTGTCTAGATGCATGACTGGGGGGAGGGGCAAACAATTGTCATAAATTGCGTGGCATCATTTATGGACGGCCCCTAAGCAACCTTGGATACAGAAGTTGGCCACTGATAGCATCCAATGAACCGTGCCAATGTGGCTCGTTGCCAGCACTCGCTTGCTTTCACGGTGGCTCATTACTAGCAACCAATGGATGCCAAGAGCAGCCATTGGTTGCTTTGAGTGTCGTTGTCATTCAATTACATTAGAAACCACTGGTTCCCATGGTGATTCACATTTAGTAACCACTGAATTCCATAGTGGTTCACAGTTAGCAACTACTGGGTGTCATGGTAGCTACCATCAGTTCCATGTGCTATGGCTGCCGCAATTAACAGCCACTGTAATGGCCAACATCTAAGATAGCTCAATCATTGGTTTTCATAATTGCTTAGTGGTATAACGGTGGTTTAATTCCACCCTCTCACTGGTCTCACTAGCAGTAGTTTCAGCTTAAGGACACTGCGTGTGATAGCAAAGATCATTAGTATCACCCTCCTCCTTTATCCAGGCTTGGGACTGGCACTCGCAAAGTGCAAACAGCGGCAGGGTGTCACTGGTCTGAATGTATGAAGTAAAAACTATCCAATTATTGTCGAGTAACTTGAGTATTAGAAATAATGGTCCCTGGACGTACGAAGATTGGCTGTTGTTGGGCTGGATGGTCTGAACTTTCGGAAGCTCATTAACTGCTTACACTACAGTCACATAATAATTATATAAATGACCAATGTGTCCTTACGACAGACACAGGTTCAAACCAAAATGTCATGTAAGTCTAAACTGATCTAAATTCAATCCCACATGGTTTTATGGCGCTGCTGTTATCGCACAACAGCAGGTATCAATCGCTACTCATTACCCAGTGCAAACAATTTAAACTCAGACAGACAGACAGACAGACACACAGATACATACAGACAGATGCAGACAGACAGACACAGGTATATGCATACAGACAGACAGACATACATACAGACACAGACAGACATATACAGACAGACAGACAGAGACAGATGCAGACAGACAGACAGACATACAAACAGACAGACAGACAGACAGACCGACAGACAGGCAGACAGACAGAGACAGATGCAGACAGACAGATGCAGACAGACAGACATACAGACTGACAGACAGACAGACAGACATACAGACAGACAGATGAAGACAGACATACAGACAGAAACAGATA
>OX457036.1:21812168-21872168 GCA_949752735.1 Lumbricus terrestris
CAACCTCAAGTCACCGCATAGGGACCCTGAGCAAGTCCTTAACTCGTAATTGCTCGTGTGCTTCGGCGTGAAACTCCGATGCAGTGTCCGCGCTGTACTGTCGGGAGCACCTCTGAGTGGGTTTGAAAGAGCGCTAGAGCAAATACGAGGAATAGATAAATAACTATACATCACTGCACAGATAAAAACGACATTTATGGTTATTGAAACAATGCGACAGAGATGAAACGGTACATTGTTGCAGGAGATATTTAAAGTAATCATAATTAGACACAGATGAGACGTATAGCTTTAGAGTCTAGACCATCCTCGCACTAACGTTTCTTTTCAGCTCTCCTAATTCAGAAATTCCCCCCCACAGCAGTGCTAACATCAAATTATGCATCTGCTACCAAGCCAAGGCTCTGCAAGCGAAAGCAGCTGCAGAGAAGTAAAAGGTCACCAGCGTGTAAACAGAGAGACAGCGCAGTTCGAGCGAAGTGCCAAAGGTCACCAAATATATAAAATATCACTTTGAACTCATCAAGAGTTTGGCTGAAAGGACAAGAGAGACTAGACTGGCTCTCAAGAAACCGTCATCGTCATCATCATCATTATCATCGTTGCTGTCTTCCCATCATAATCATCATTGTCTTCATCATCGTCTTCGTCATCATCGTCTTCGTCGTCATCATCGTCATCATCATCATCATCATCATCACCACCACCATCAGATCTTGATGCCAGCCATTCAGCAGTGATGGGTACGAATAAATGACCTCCATTGTCCTCGGTCATTTGTCCAGCCACAGTTCTTCTTAGTGTTAGTGCACGTGATGCAACGTCCTCGTTTATAACACGGTCCATCCCTGCATCGTCCTGGTATGTCTTTGTTTCGTTTTCCTCCGAATCCTGCATGTAGCGCATTGCGTTGGACTCAGTCTCAGCTGGCATTGTCTCTACATGTCCTAACCATCGGAGTCTTCAACAAATGATTCTTTCACAGCAAAGTTGCTTGGATTTGGATACATAACAATTGCCTTGCGTTGTCATTCCCTATTTCTGTAGCCTTGAAATCCATGCAATTTCCACGGCCAGCTCGTTGCTATTGCAAGAATCCTTTTCTAATCCTGCCTTTCGATTTTCCAACATTTTGATCCTCGCAGGGAAATCGGATGTGCCATTGTATCCTACATTTTTTTCTTCAATTTCTTTGTCAATTCTCTGGTTCTTTGTATCCTGTTCAATAATCAAAATTCTTGCAAAGCGCGTCCAATTCTCTTTTGTATCTTTTTTCCCTTTCTGCCATCTGCATTTAATCAGCATTCCTAGATAGACAAATCGCTCTGCCTGCTCAACCGCCTTTCCTTGGATGTTGATAGCTATTAGAGTCTTCTCAAAAATAATCATTGTTCGGTTTTCTCTGGTAACTTACCGTAATCATTCGGCTGAATCCTCTACTTGTTTCATCAGCCTATGTAATAAAATCGGGTAATTCTAGTCAGCCCCTAATAAGGAGGCCAATGTTGTTGGCATATCAGAGACTATTCACAATCTGAAACCTGCTTTTGAGTTGTTGAGGCAGAATAACAGTACTGGTACTGCTCCTAAGACTAGACTGAGTCAGTACGTGGATATGATACACATCCTTTTCCTACTAAAGTCTTCATGTAAATGTGGATACGATACGTGTATCCTTTTCCCCTACTAATGTCTTCTTGTAAATGTCTTCAGTGAGAAAAGATCATGTGGAAAAGGTGAATTTCTAACATCGGGAAGAAAATACAATTGGCTGCGAAATAGCGTAGCAATGATTCAGAACAAGACAACAGCCAAGGCAATGGCAGGATACCAGAAACCATATGGCCATTCAATAAAAGCCATTAGCTGTCCCCCCTCCCCTTGTCTGGTGGATAAAAGTAGCTTGATGCTGCTTCTAAAAGACACAGGTCTCAGGTTTCTAAAAGCCCTGATCCGAACACAGTGAGCGCATGATATATAATTGAACAGGAAGTATTTTGAAAATCAAAATGTCACCAAACAAACACAATACACACATCTGCAAATATAACGGTATATCTTTTCCCAAGGAGAAAGCATTTTCAAACAGACAAGCTCAAAGAAGGAAGACACATCTTCTATTGGCATGAAATATAAATACAACCTATAGCTAAAAATTTAGTAACTGATTTATTCAGGTGTACACTGTACAGCAATGACCTTGCTATCATAGCCAATCCGATAAATGAAAAAAATACAGCCGCACAACAGTCCAGCTGAGCTCAATAAATCCTCGTTGTATAAATTCTGATGTCAAAAACGGAATGGTTCTTTGATATATTATGCTGAAGCTGACATTACAAATCGATTCGCCCGTTTTTCTGCTTGCTTGGCCACCTCAAGATGCCTCTCTGTCTCACCTTGTGGAGTTGACCAAGACTCATGAGAAGAGCTTGCAAATGACAAAACTGTTAGAAACTGTTGTCACTGCATTGCATTTTATATAGAGACTTTACCTGACTTTACTTTTTTTCTCCCATTCCAGTTGCCGATCGACCCCCCCTAAAACACCGGCCCACCTTGCTTCGCTCCCCACCCCACTCACTCCACCCCACCCAACCCCCAACCTCATCACACTCCGACCTCCTGACCAGTACGCCTCTCCTGCTATTGTGCTATTCCGTATACCAGCAAACTGTTTCACCCCCCCAAATACCCTGCCTCCACCCGACCCTCCCGGGGCGAGGTGTGTGTTGGGTGGGGCGAGGTGGCTCCTGTAGCACTATAGCTGTGTAGCTGCAGCGTTTCAGGTGAAAAAGTGTGAAAGTAAGGCAAAGGAATGGAAATTTATAGCGAAAATGAGGGTTTTCGTCCCCACCCTGGCCCCCCCCCCATAGTGCTAGAGATTCGCCAAACCCTCCACCGGGTGTCCCATGCCCACACCGACAGAGTAGTGAAGGTTTGGAGTGAAAAGCTCAAAAACTGTTGAAATGCATCCTGGTCAAACATACACACAGAATCTTTTCTTCATTTATATAGATAAGTTGTAGACTTTATCTGATAAACTCTTTCCATTCTAATGTCACTCAACATCTACCGGTTGAAACAATCACACAAACACACAAACCAGCCATTGAGGAAATAAATGCTACACAGACTGATCAGCACACGTGCCAATCCACACAAAAAAACACGTCCTGATATTCAGAGAAACAAACCCCAACCTTTCACCAACGAACTATCCATAAATCAAGCAACACACATAAAAAATGTTTCCAAGAAACTGTGCACACACATCATTACAGATTTCAGCAGTCAAGAATTTTTAAATATTGGCAAACTGGCAAATGGTTCCTGTAAGGCTAAAAATGTTGCAACGCAAGACTTCGGCATCATTTGATGTGTATGGCTGCACAGAGAAAAAGGACACATCCAGGGAACCAGTGCGCAACAGTTTCAGGCTCCGATGGTTACTGACTATGACCAGCTTGAATGGGCAGCACTATATAAAAATAAATCCATATATACATGTAGATAGATAGATTGACAAGAACAGGCAGGAAAACCTTTTGACAACTGTGACAAATCTCCCCTGCAGTAACTGCTAATGCACGAATCTACAAAGATCTGCCTACGCCAACATTGGGCAGCAACCTGAGAACAGCTGTTTCTGTTTCAAATGCATTGATAAGTTGCAGTAAGCATTAATATAATTAGAATTCTTCAAATGAAGCAGAATTGAGTTTTATTATATTCGTTCAATTGGTAATGAAAACCGATAGACACACTGCTATCAGGTACAGAAAGAAGTTAATCAAATGGAATAATAATAGGCTTTAATACCTAAGATTGTCTATGCTCATGTCTATTGGATATATCCTAGGATGAGTGTAAAAATTACATAAATAATTACATAAAAAGAATGATTTATATGCTAGGCTGATGAGATTAGATCATTTTGTCATAATTAATTATCATAATAGGGCGACTTTCTATACAAAACCCGTTAGATGTAGTGTTTGTCATCTTTGGTTGGCAATTTACAAAGTTGTGAGGGCATGTTCTCAATTCTTCAGGAATAAAAAATCTGGTCAGGAGCAGAATTAATAATATTAAATTATAATTTTATCCAAGATAGCAATGGATTCACAAAATGTCCCAGGATAATAAATGGCCAATGCTATTGGATTATTGTAACGATTAGCATCATAAGTGGATTTTCTAAACACCAAAATAATAGCATACATTATTTAGTTTAAAAGTGCAATAAAATATTAATATACAACCAGGTACATCTAAATGTATTTTAACTTGACATCACAGGCATTAAAGTTATATACAGTAAGTCCATTGCTTCACACATGAAACTGTATCCATAAACTGTGCACAGATACTTTTTCCCCTGTGTATTTCACACTGGAAGCGCCTCTGATTGGAGCAAACAATGAGGCGCTTTATAAATTTATAAATACAATTTACATTCGCTTAATCAATAATTACAGTTATACAAACCCGAAGGACAACAATTAAATGAGTCTCATCACGTAGACGAACTGACCACCAGATGGGAGCACTGCAGGGTCAGGACAAGTGGAGGGAAACAGGGCACAAGTGTGTTTTGCGAACGGAGTGCCATCCAGAGTGATGGATGGACAGATGGATAATTCAGTACAACAACCGGATCCGATTGGGTACACAGCTCCGTCAATGGCCCTAGAGACTTGAACCATGCAGTCATTGCAGTGGGATCAATTTTCTATAGGAAGTATTACGATTAGATTCCATACATGTAGCTGGTACCTCCCATATGTAATATATTAAAAGTAGGGCTGTTGTTCGATTAAAAAATTTAATCGAAATTAATCGCACATCCGATGCACGATTAATTTTTTTAATCGCAATTAACTGAAAATTAATTGCAACACATATCCTTAATGTATATTAGTCTAAATATTTTTCTAAAGACACTGAAGTTTAAATTAATAAAATGCATATTTCCTACTACAAACAAATTTCAACAACCTCAAATTTTTTTTAGTTTGAGCAAACTTTAAAATGTTATGGGTATAAAGTTAATGTGAGAATTAGACAATCTTTTTCGGACTATCAAAATTAATTATTTATTCAGCCAATTGTTTAGGCAGACCAGTTTATTTACATTGTTTGATTCAATGGATACTCATTTTAATTAGCAATTGTAGTCTATTATTGAACCTCATCAAGTACTGACCATCAGATGGGAGTTGGGAAGTTGATCAGAATTTTCACAAGAGGTTTCAATTCTTGAGTATGATTAATGCGTCAAAAATTCTAATCGCAACTTTTTTTAACGCATTAATCGTGATTAATCAACAGCCCTAATTAAAAATGATGATGCATCAAGCACACATTTTTACATATTGTCTTCAGAGAACCACCTACAAAATTCCGGAAACTTTGACAAATGTCATGAAAAGTTTGAACAAAATATTAGTAGAGTTAAAAACTTGGAATAATGAACTTCATCGGTGTATGTATATACTTCATTTTTTGCTCCGACTCTAGCAAATGTTAACAGAAAAATCCTGACATCTACAGCTTCCCATGACGAGAGATACGACTAAATCAGCAGTTTTTGTTTCATCCATCAGACCATGGCTCGTAAATAAACAAAGTCAGAATCAATTATTTTGCTGGCAAATATGGTGTAGAAACAAACAATACGGAAGTCAATAGGTTACCTCAGAAGAAACTAGATGCTTAGCAAATTGCAAATACTGTGAAGTGAACAAAATAAAACTCATCAAACCCTTTAATATATATAACTTCATATATTTTATATATATATATATATATATATATATATATATATATATAATACATAAGCAAAAAACTACTCTACACTAAAGTTGAATGCAAAAAGTTGCACATTAAAAAAACAATTTAGCTAATTATCTTAAATTTTATTGGCTTACACACCATGAACTGCAAAAGAATGATTGCTATTGCCCACCCCAGGGTAATTAAACTGATACAGATCTGCAAAAAATTTAATTAGTGCGGCAGGTTCAATATGTGTGCGACACTCAATGCCTTCATAAATGCTTAAACAGTGCAAGATAAATGGCAAGACTCACACACGGGCTTACATATACTGAAGTGGACAAAATTTTATGTTTGTGTGTAAGTGCATCTGTTATAGCGCCCCTTCAAGCTCCCTACTTAGAGGCGCTCCCGACTACAGCGTGGACACTGCGTCGGAGTTTCACGTCGAAGCGCTGAGCAATTGCGAGTGAAGGACTTGCCCAAAGTCCCTACGCGACAACTTGAGGCGGATTCGAACCTGCAACCCTCCGGCTGCAAGGCAACGAACATACCCACTACACCACCGCGTCCCATGAATTCTGATGATCAATGTAAAAAGTCGTGGTTCCATTTGCAGCATTTGTTCACTACGGACGATGCCAATGCTAAAGACGTTCTTCCTGTTCAGCGCCGTTCTTGCCTCTGGTATCATTAATGACATCAAAAGCCTTCCTCGCTTCTCTCAGACAGTGGGAACTTTCCTCCTGCAGGCATAGGTCTGCTTAAACTTTTTAATAAGTCTGTCTGTCTGTCTGTCTGTCTGTCTGTCTGTCTGTGTCTGTTCATCCATCTCTGTCTCTGTGTGTCTGTTGTGTACTACTTAGGCATCGGTGTACAAAGAGTTTTCCAATCCTAATCCAATTATCAATATTTTCTAGTCCTGAAGCTTACCTCCAATCCCAGATTCAACATGCACAACGTCATTCATCCCACTTTTAGTTAGCTTGCAAATAGAACAAAGTTCTGCAAAAGCAGCATAACACTTCAAATCCTCAATTATATTGAATGTTTGCAGAACAACAAAACATTTACAGAGCAGTGGTCCATTTCCAAGTGAAGAATTTAGCAGATGCATACGTAAGCCTTCTATTTCAGGCCTGACTATTTATTTACCCTATGCAAAAGTTCTCATGCAAATGGTCATTGGTCCCCATATGGACTGTGACTCCTGTTTCACCAAACAGGGGTCAAAGGACTCAACACCTGTAGATCTCTGTCGTCGGGCATTGGTAGTTCAAGTGTTTTGGGGGAAAACAACCTGTGGCAGATAAATTGTGAGAGACGGTCAGCTGCAACGGATCCCGGATGTAACCGACTTTCAAGTGAGATAATAATGCTGGTGTAACCAGGGCACAAAGAGGAGTCGCCACATTGTAAACTGTTGTCCCCACTCAATAGTGTAACCATGGCTTCTGATCCAATAAGCGTCTTAGTCTCAACCAAATGCTTACTGCTTTCTTGAACATTCAGGGTTCAGCAAATCTACTTTCATTCATACATTCATTCACTCATTCATTCATATCAAGCATTTACTCATTCATTCATTCATTCATCCATTCTTTCATATCAAGCATTCATATATCACATTTAAAAAACAACTCCGAGATGCTCCCAACTCCAGCACAGCTAAAACTAACAGTCTTAAGTGAGGAAAGAACACAGGAGAGAAGGACCTGGGGAAGAGGTATTTAAGCCAAACTATCCACAGGGAGTCCATTCCAGATTGAGGGGTCCACCACCAAGACAGTTCAGTTCTCCATTTTGTGGAGGTACAGTCAACAAAAAAACAAAGAGGAGACCCTGTTCAGAAGCTCATAGCACTAAGTCTTCTATACATATGCTGCACGGAGGGGAGCCAGTGGAGAACATCCAGAAAAGAATACATCAGCTCAATGATGTTGAGGAACAAAACTAAATGTACATATGCCAACATTTACTGCAGGACCCCCCCTCTCGTTTAGCTCTGAGCAGTCTACCCATTGTATGACTCATCCAATCTGAAATTATCCAAAAATGACAGATTCAAATGCATGATGAACATAGCCAGCGGCAGCACTGTGAATATCAGATTCTGTGAGGAGGAGCTGCCATCATGACTACCATATGTTGTACTTAGAAATCCGAATCAAATATGAGTTCCATGACCCTCGTCACATTACATTCCATTTAATCCACATGAATTCTAAGACACTTGCCCCACTGCAGGTTTGAGCAAGAAGACAGACGTCAGGCAGTTTAAAATCTCAATTCGTCGGAAATATATTGCTAACCTTCAACTGAACAATTGCTAATCGTAATCCAAGAAATTGCTAACCATTATCGGAAAAATTGGTAATTTTAATAGGAAAAATTGCTAATTTTCAAAATTAAAGTTTGCTAACCTTAATCTGAAAAGGTGCTACCTTCATCTGAAAAGGTGCTAACCTTCATCTGAAAAGCTGCTAACCTTCATCTGAAGATGTGCTAACCTTCACCTGAAAAGCTGCTAACCTTCGTGTCTATCAACCAGCAGGCTGTTCGTCAGACCATTTATTAGCACGGAATGCTTTTATTGGTTTGCTTATCCTTTGATTCTGAGGACACTCTGACATTTTGTCTACCAGATACTATTGCCAGCTCAATATAGCCTCAGGCTTCATTCATCTGAAAGCTAACTTATCGATATAAATGAAACATGTTTGAGTTTTGATATACCTTCTGAACATAACTGCAGTCAAAATTATACACTATATATAATTATATACGCTACAGGGTGTGTGCATACATGTATGTGAGTGAGTGTGTGTATGTGTACGAGTTTGTGTACATGCATGTGTGTGTACGTGCATGTGTGTGTGCTCAAAAATAGACTACTATAGGCAGACCGTCAAGTATTTAGATATATAACAATTAAATCAAAATATACATTTCAATAGCTAATAAAGTATGAACAAGCGTTTTTTGGTCTAATATGCCCTTCAGACAAGCAAACTGGAGATAGTGTTATGACACACAAAGAAACTGAACAAATACAAACCAAGACATGCAACGATACATACAAAGACAAAAAACAATATTCACAAAGACACACGCAAATCCTGTATGTATCGTTATACATAAAGTCATACACAACTATACATAACAAATGCACGCAACACATACCAACACACAAAACGATGCACGCACCCACACGCAACACGCCATTTTCCATCAAAACAGACAAGCATAGGACTATATTAGTATCAATGGTTGGGCTGATGTATCCTTACACAGCAGAGCGAAGAATTTCAAAATACTATCTCGTCTGCTGCTCTCCGCAAATCCCACATGGATTCCAACTGCAGAAGAAGAGGGGCAGTAGTTCCATCGGAAGACGAAGACTTTCAGTCTCGTGTCCTGGAACTCGGATTTATAAGTCACTGCTGCAGGCGGCGGCATAAAAATTATACCGGCCGGAGCAAAGCGATCGCTTTCAGCGCACGGCACAGCTGGTAGCAGACGGACCAGTTAAGGAAGTCCTGGAGAGAAAGAGAGCCATCCATAAAGCCAACACCTTTTTTGTTACCACCCTCCCGTGCATGCGGTATTTATATTCCAACACTTGCAACGTAAACTGCAGGCCATCTCCTCTGCCTGTTTGAGCGCTTTTCCTTCAATCAGAAATGCTCTCAGCCACTTACTTTCTTCGCTCCATGCTTCTTGATGTGTCGTGCAGCGCAGAGAGATAACAAATGCAGCTCAGATAACAGCCTGTATCTGATTGCCATTTTCTTAATGATGATATTTCTTGGGTTTTTTCGTGAACTTTACCACCATCGCGCAGACTATATAGCGTAGATAACACCACAGCGTCCGATTAGTTACATGGGAGGCAGTGCTCAGTAAATCTATGATAACAAGGATAAGCATGATGCTGAACTGTAGAAGCTCAGTGCCTTCGTGTTTATCCTTTCTGCAGTCAATTCTTAATATATAACGAGTATAATTTCATTGCCGTGTTGCGTGGCAAGCTCAGGTTGAAATAAGTACACAGACTGTTGGAGGGAACATACAAAAAGCCAGCAATTGCAATGAATCAGGCAAAGGTGTCAGTAAACTCAGCAATTTTTAAATTGGTATTTTTGCAACTGGATGGTTGGTTTATAGAGAAGAAGCATACAGAAATGTGGAAATTCAAACAGAAATGTGGAAATTCAAACAGAAATGTGGAAATTCAAACAGAAATTTGGAAATTCAAATCACATTGTTTTTCCATTGATAGGATTTATATTAAGAAATACCACTACTGGATTTGAAAACTACATCACGACATATACATTAAAAGCTAAAAACTGTTAACATAACAGCAATGTTAAAAGTTTAATAACCCATGTTTGTTAACATTTAAATTTGAATTTCCATTAGGAAAGATTACTAATTGCTCTTGTATATATTTTTTGCCCAAAGGTACTTCATTGCCCCAAGGACTTAGAAATTATAAAAGTAGTTTGCCTGGAACAACTAAACTTCATCCATGTCGGGTATGGGTTTAATAAGGCCAAATGCTAAAAATTATATATTTGAATATTTGTTTACCAATTTAATTACAATTCATCAATTGGCCAATGGCTTCAAACACAGCATCTGGAGAAGAGATTTGCAAGTCAGCATAGGATCACTAAACTTATTCGAAAGTGTGATTTTAAGAAAATGACAACAAAACCAACACCCATAAAATGTCCAGGCATTCCTGTTAACAGATCTGTCCAAACAGTTTCATAAGGATGACTTGCAGTCTCGATGTACATCAGTGGAAGGCAGGGACGCATCCATTGTTTCACCCATTGTTTCATCTATTGTTTCAGTTCCACTTCAAAACGATCTCTATTACAAAGCTCAGCGCTGCATTGAATCCAGTCTTTGCTAGATGTGCAACCAGACCATTAAAAATAACAGTGTTCATTTTTTCTAGGTGAATTACACACACATAACACTGCATAAAAATTTCATTCATCATATACACAATACACATATTATATACCAACAATACAATTGCAATTTGATAATGCCTTTTATGCTCAGACGAGGATTTTTAAGCAGGTATGGCTATATATTATGTATGTATATTTTTATAAACTCTGACTGCTAGTTGTCTGTGAGGCACCCTTGTAACATGCATGGCTGTGTTACATACCATACAAATCGTCATTGTTATTATTACTATTTTTAAAATTTATAATGACTAAGTGTGCTGCAAAAAGCAATTGTGGGCGCACAGACTCATATTTAAATCTACAAATCAAAACACAAACTGGTAAATGTTTATTTGCTTGCATTTAACTCTGAATAGATTAGTACTTGTGCATCTTATAAGTTAATGATTGCATGATAAAGTTAAGCTTCCAACAGCTACACATGCTATTTTCCTGCATGGCTAGCACCTGAAACCTAAACCCACCTGGAAAATGACTGTACATGTAATTTGAAAGTTGGAACACAAACAAAGCCATAGGCGACACCACAGCTTTGATTAGATATAATCCACCTCCAATTCTCCATCTGGGCAATGCTGCTCTCAGATTTCTTTTAAAAAACAGTTTCCATAAAAGTTTGAATGATTTTCTATGACGACTATAATATTCAAGGCCTAAAGTTAATTGCTACTAACTCTGCCACTGGTTGCACTCTGCCAGTGCCAGTCCCAAACCTGGATAAAGAAGGAGGGCATCACTAATGGTCTTTGTTACCACACAGTGACGTTAAACTGCAACTACTACGACTAATTGCTACTGTTCGACAAATGGCTGAACACTTCAATAGTAACTATTATTATCATCATTACTATTATTATTCTAATTATTACTATTACTATTATTACTATTTTCCTGGGATATATTCAATTCCTCAGTAGTCTAAAAAAACTATGCTAGCTGTTGTTGAATGTCTGGAAATTCACGCCTCGTCCTCTGCAACATTAATCAGTGAAAGTGACACGAAATGCCATATTAAATATGGTGCTGTAGCGCTGAATACAGATAGAAATGCGCTGGAAGAGAAAGGTCGCCTCCCGTGGCTCTATCATCATCATCATCATCATCATCATCATCATCATCATCATCATCATCATCATCATCATCATCATCATCATCACCATCATCATCATCATCATTATAATAACTGGAATGTTAGGTTTAGGTTTCGATTTAGTTTTTACAGATCAATTTTAGTTTGCTAAGGGTGGCTGGTCCATGTCCCGGGTATTATTATTATCATTATTATTAATAATATCATTATTATCATTGTTATTGGCTAAAACATAAATTCAATTGTTCAGTTACCATATAGACGGAACTGAATATACGTTTGTTTCAATCAGAAGAGCTATGACACCATAGCGAAGCAGAATTTCAGTTGTTCAATTACAGCCAAAACTCCAAACATTGCTAAAACGTTTATCTATCTTGATTAGCAGGCATTGAAAATGTCGGGCAACAGCCAAAACATGAATGTTAAGCTGAAACTATCATCTATCTTGATTAGAAGCCACAAAACCAGGCTGACTGATGAGTTGGGCTGGTCTAGAGTATTCATACTTTGATGACAACACTCACTCCATAATAAACAGAATGCCATTTACCTAAGGATACTAATGCATAATGACATGCATGTTGGTGAAAGTACGGCAGCTGGGAAGCACATGGGAAGCACATGGGAAGCACATGGACCGTCGTGCATTATTTGCCTGATACGAAGCCAAGCACCTTTCATGAGGCTTTCATTCCAACTTCCTGGCATTCCTGCCGGAGGCAAATTTGCTATAAGTGGTGCTGTAATGCCGAGACCAAAGAACCAGGATTGGCATACTGTACTGCACACCCATTTACTACAGTGCTTAAAGTGTGGGAAAATAAGTGCCTGGACGGCAGTGGACGCCCCTTACCTTTTCAAAAGAAGTGCCTGGACGCCCCTTACCTTTCCAGGTGTTGCTGGCCAATTAGTGGCAGGACGGTGTCCAGATTTTAAAATAGGTGCATGGACGCCGTCCATGACCGTCCAGCCACACTTTAAGCCCTGTGTTTACATGCAACCCAATCACACAAGAGATCACTTGACAAGTAGACTAGGCCATGCATGGCTCCCAATGCTAATTATTTATATTTAACCCAAAAGACATGTTAACACAAAATACAGGAACTTGCCATGTGGTACTACATGGTAGATCCTTTTAAAATCAGTAAACATACCATCCCAGTTACTATTCAGTAGTCTCATCACCACAGTCTGCATGTATTGGCTTTGCATGGCAGCTGCCTTAATATGGGACAACATTCACTGCCTGCAGCTGGTCTTAAGCCATTCAGAGTGCAGTGAGTGTACAGCCTCCAAGCTGATCTGCACTTAATACACCTGCACATGTCTCCATTCTAAACAGCAGGCAGCAGCAGCAGCTGTAGCTGAGAAAAATAAGTTATCTCTCTCAGCCTTTGTCATTCACAGGCAACCCTGCTGACACCAGCAAACAAAGCTCAACCGCTGACCTGATCAAGGTGACAACGGCTGTGTACTCGTAGGCAGTCCAATGCAGTCCAGTGCACTGCATAAAAGCTCTGCTATGGGCCGTCCATCTTTTTGGAATGTGTTACAAACAGGGCTTAGAGTGTGCCTGGACGATCATGGACGGCGTCCATGCACTTGCTTTAAAATCTGAACGCCGTCTAGCCACTTATTGGCTAGCACAGACTGGAAAGGAAAGGGGCGTCCAGGCACTTCTTTTGGAGAGGTAAGGGGCGTCCAGGCACTTATTTTTCCACACTTTAGGCACTGGTTACAAATATCAGTCTTCGTAAAGAACTTTGTAGTCTTTCTTTGCCCCTTTACCACAAGCATTTGAAAACCATTGTCTTTGATTGTGGTTTGGTGCTGTCAGGTCGGGAGCACTTCTGAACAGCTTTCTCTTGGAACTGTAGAAATTCATTTTTATGATTATGAATACAGACACTTTGTTCTTTAAAATGTTGTCTGGAAACATCAGATATTAGGTAGTAGGACACATAAATTGTATGATACTAAATTGTCACTTTTCCCCACGACTAAGCAGACAGCAAATGTGGCCTTTAAAAACAATCTCAAGGCAATCATGTCTACAGTGCAAGTGCCTTCAATCAGACAGCCTAAGTCATTGAGCTTTGCACAATAAGACTTCATCCTTCACTACTGTATTTCATTACATGGTCCTTTTAAAAGCAATCCGTTAACAAGGTCATGGCAGCTTGGCCTCTCAAAAGTCGTGCAAAGCGTATACCCCTCTTATTCTACAGACTGCACGTGGACCAGTATAGGTAGTGCTACACTCATCAAGTGCTTGTATTGATCTGCAATGCCAGAGCTGCTGTGGTCTTATCAATTGATTTTGATTGGCAGTCGTCATGACCTCACATTCACTGAATCGCTTGATCCGCATCGATCTTAGTGCATACGCTTCATTCTGTCAAGTGTTTTGATCTTCATCATCATCAAGATCATCATCATCATCATCGTCGATATCCATCTTATAAGCATATAAACAGCTGCTGCCATCATCTCTATTGAATCCTCACGGACGACCAATCTACAATGATCTGCGTATTAACATGTCGATTACATTCATGGTGCTTTTTGCAATTGCAAATGATGATGATGATGAGGATGATGAGGAGGAGGATGACAACGATGCTGATGATGCTGATGAATGATGATGATGGATGAATGTGATTGAATGATAATGATGATGGATGAATGATGATGATGATGATGATGATGATGATGATGATGATGATGATGATGATGATGATGATGATGATGATGATGATGATGATGATGATGATGATGATGATGATGGATGAATGATGATGATGATGATGATGATGATGACTATGATTATGAGGATGAGCAAGGTGATTTTTTATCCATTCCCTTCCTAAGAGACAACTGCGGGCGAACAACTTGTCCTGGATCGCCACACTTTAGTTTCCAGGGGTTGATTCAAACCTGCAACCACTCTCAAGTTACTTAGAAAAGAACATGTATCACTACACCACCGTGTCCTTTGCAAATGAAACTGAAAATGCCTCGCGTCATTTTTGTATACATTCTGAACTCGCTAACCCCATGTCTATCGTTACAACCCAAACCGCAACAAATGCAATTCAGCTATTTTTAAACCTTCCAGTTTCTTCCGTGGCTTACGTGTAAAGGTTTCCAATTGCATCTCCTCCCTCCAGTTAGGCAAATCTCATCTCAAGGCCAGCCAGCTAAGCAGATAAGATTTGCGTGGAAGTTATCACGTGTGTAAACAAAGGCTGAACATACCAATCGCTTTTGCTCAGCACAACCACAATTCCCTCTCTTCTCATTTCTATGTGTTATTGTAGCCTGATGCCAAGCCACGACAGATTGCTTAGAATTCACGTGCTTCTTATTAAAGTAATCCTGCTAAGAGCAGTTATTTATAATCTTTATTATTATCACCATCACCATCATTATCACCATCATCATCATTATTATTATTATTATTATTATCGCTAACCTTTACTGAAGCTGTTCTGAGTGTCAAACATGCTGTGAAAACCAACTGCATTACTATAATTATTATTATTATAATTATTATTATTATAATTATTATCATCGTCGTCATCATCATCATCATCATCATCATCATCATCATCATCATCATCATCATCATCATCATCATCATCATATCATCATTATTGGTTCCCTAACAGATGAACCAATATAAAATGTAGAAACATTACTATTGCTAGCCAAGCAATGTCTTAAAGTGGTCTTTAAAGCAAGTTTCAATTTAATGACTTTATAATAATGTTATAAAGCATGGGATGTAAAATGACTTTGTCGCTTTCACATAAAATGTAGCAAATAAACCCACATTACTGTCAGTGTTTTAGTCGACTCAAATTGATATAAAGCACAAAGGATAAAATGTTTATCGTCTTACATAGACAGCATAAAGCTTTAAGGTCAAAAGTGTTCTTAGACTGCATCAGCTACATTCTATGCCTCAATCAAAAGATCCATCATACAGTCCAGGGGCGGATCCAGGGGGGTCAAGCCGGCCATGGCCCCCCATTTAAAAAGTACATGGGACATCCCCCCCATTTGGTTTCAACAAGCCATTGAATCAATGCAGCGGGAAAGAAAAGTAGTATACTAGAGAGAGGCCATAGTATATTATTGCTGCATACCACCAGTGCTCCACGATTTGAAGTGCCAGACAAGGGCATGAAGTGTGGCCGAAATATATATATGGCCAGCGTGTTAACCACTACTCTACCGGGCCCCCCAAATCTCTGCTAATCAATATTATTGATTTACAGTCCAGGGGCGGATCCAGGGGGGTCAAGCCGGCCATGGCCCCCATTTAAAAAGTGCATGGGACATCCCCCCCCATTTGGTTTCAACAAGCCATTGAATTGGTTAACACGCTGGCCAAGAGTGCGAGAGGTAGTGAGTTCGAGCCCCCGTTGGGCGGATTTGCTTTGTAGGCTGCCATTGGCGCCGTGTAATTACAAAGCTGTCTGTTCAGTTAGTAGTTAAGATTAATTAAGATTACTGCATAACCTGTAAATGTAAAGCGCAGTGCGTCTTGCAGGCGTTTAATTAAAGAAAGATATTATTATTATTATTATTATTATTACTTCGACCAGGAAGACGGATGACTAAAAAAACAGGTCATCAGATTTTTCTGGCAAAGATCATGGAAAATTTTGCCCACCCCCTTTCGAAAATTTCTGTATCCGCCCCTGATACAGTCAAGACTAAAGTCAATCTAAGAAAATTGTTCAGAAAGCCGTAAACAAGAACGAACTATAGCAACTTCACTGTATACGTAACTTTTAGCGGACAGCCTGAAGGAAAATATTTACAACATCGTTCTATGACTACGCAGCCTGTCCCACGTAACATCGAATTCTTTGGCTTGCGGCTAACATCGATCAATCCTACTAAAGCATGCGCTGGTTGTAGACCACATGTGACTGTCTGTCCATTTGAACCTGGGTGCAATTTCGGCCACACTTCATGCCCTTGTCTGGCACTTCAAATCGTGGAGCACTGGTGGTATGCAGCGCTGGCCAGCATATAAAAAAACTCTGTAAATTCTACGAGCCAGTTCCAATAAATCAATCTTCGTTTTTTAATATCAAAACACAACTGACAAGTACCGTGGGCAACTCATTGTCATTCTCATTGACATTGGATGTTCATAAATCAGATTAACCCTTTCGCTACCATGAGTTAGGGCAACGCTTAGACAAAATTAAATCCTTCAAAATTTTTTGGCATAAGGCATGTAATGCATATTGGACACGCAGTGTTGTAGTTGAAGGGGAGAATCAATATATGTTTTATACAATTTTCGAGATATTAAACTGCAAAAGCCTTCAGAGATTCTGATGAATTTAATGTCATATTTTTCTCAGCAGCCAATTAAAATACTGTGGTGTCAGAATGAATGAATTCAGTACTAGGTATTTTTCTGTGAAACAGTAGCTTCAATTCTCCTTCGTTTTAGATAACTAGTTCCCTATATTTTTTTCTAACTTCATTTTCTGACTTTGTCAAGTCACTTCTACAAGCAATTATAATATCAAATAACAACAATAATACCAATAATAAAAAAAAATAATAATAACAATACCCATTCCAGAATGCTATAATCCCATGGGATCATACGTACCTGGGAGAAAAATAATAATAGTAATGACTAAGCTATATATAGCACCAAACAAGATCTAGTCATCTAGTGAACTCTCTTGTAGTGTCTGCACACAGCCAATACAATCCTTGAAATAGCAGACAATGATGGACAGGAGGGGTCAAGTAAGTTAAGTTCCTAACACCTGCACACTTCAAATCCATCATGGCTGCCTCCCTCTAGGGGCCAGCATGAGAGTAGGCAACTTCCCCTTAGTAACAACAGATCACAACTCAACTTGGCTAAACTCAACTATAAATAAATTTAGTGTAACACCAACATGCATTGGGGCGCGGTGGTGTGTGGTGGCGTCGTTGCCTTAAAGCCGGGAGGTTCGAGGTTCGAATCCACCTCATGTTGCCACGTAGGGACCTTGGGCAAGACCTTCACTCACAATTGCTCAGCGCTTCTGCGTGAAACTCCGATGCAGTGTTCGCTCTGCAGTCGGGAGCGCCTCTGAGTAGAGTGCTTGAAGGCGCGCTATAGCAAGTGCACATACAAACAAACAAGCAACTAGATGAACTGTCAGCTATAAAACTAACCTTTGCACCACCCATAAATTTGTTAAAATATTAGAGTTTCTACAATCCTATAATCAAACTTTGTACATTACAAAAAGCAACACTCCATAAGCACTAACATCAAAGAGGAGCCATAGCCCAATTTGATGCGCAAGTGGAAACGTGAAACAAATAAGCAATAAAAAAGCACATCATATAATAATAATAATAATTTTTGCATGAATGACTACGCCAACTGTCACTGTTATGAATTGTCGACCACCGACCAAAGTGTCACCAGGACGTCACGTACAGCGTCCAGGCGCTTATTTTAGAATCTGAATGCCTCCCTGCCACTTAATTATTAGTCCAGCACAGCCTCGAAAGGTATTAGAGGACATCTTTTTTACACTTGACGCACTGTCACATGGCATTGCTAATCTGTCCATCTATAGGCCTGCTCTGACTTGTCTGTATCTCCAGCTAATCTTATCTCGTATGCCTTAAATTCTTTGAAGTTTGTCCCTACATCGAAGAAACTGTCAAGATCGCCTTTACATCAGTTCGATGGTACTATGCATTGCAGCGCCGACACCATGACGACCAGCAGCAGCAGCAGCAGCCGAACCAGCTGCATCTTCAACCATGAAGTAACCATCGGCATATATACTTGATCATGCTCTCGCCATTTTTCTCCTGCAGCAGATCGTATCGATGCTCGAAGCTCGATCTTAATCATCGGCCTCCTCTTCCTCCTCATCCTCCTCCCTCTGGCGCAAGTACGGAAATATTTAGCCTTGCTCCAAGCACTTTTATGCGATGCTAAATATAAGCATCTCCTCATATGGCACTTCCTTCGGTGCACACCCGTGCCAGAACGAATCTCGGTCGACACTGCAGCAACTGGAACATGCATCTACATATATATATCCAAGAAATGCATTATACAATATACATGTAGGCTTTATGTATGTACCTGTATATTGTGTACATGTGTGTACACTGTACATTTATATACAATTTTATATATAGATAAAATAGCTACGTAGGTATGGATGTATAAGAGCACTAAATATCATGCATTTCTAGTACAGTGCACACAGGACTATCTACTCAGTGGTTCTCAACCTTCCTCAAAGCACCGCACCCTCAATAAAAGTCATTGTACTATTAAACCATAGCTGAGTTGGCTAGGGGCACAGGTGGGGCAGAAATCTTGAACCAGATTTTAACCACTCCATCCCTTGATTGACAAGCCATCATGCTGACTACTACACTATCAACCATCCCCCTAACAATAACAATCCCTTGATGTAATCACCATTCACATCTACGTAGCACCTTTAGCAATTTTGTTAAGGCACCATCATAACAAAAATACAAAAAGCATTCATGAACAATGAACACGCCCAACCAAAAAATCACACGATTTTTTGCAGGGAATTTGGGAGATGGGCGGCGTCGGGCGCTACGGCACACTCCCTGCCACTGGCACAAGAACCTAAAAGCATAAAATATTTGAACAGACTAAATGTATCCGAGGGTTCCCATCTGTACAATGAACAGCTGGGAAAAACTAGTAAACATCAACTGATTCAGAGAGAAGTCTTTCCCCTTCCCTTTCCCCTTCTTCCTCTTCCTCTGCATTCTTCTTGTCCCTTGCTAAACAGGCTCAGAAAGCAGACAGACCAGAACTCAAGTTACAACACACACCAATGGCAGAACAGACATCGAAATGAGTTTTCGGATTGACTTCAGTCTGACTTTATCCAATAAAGAGTAACATGCCAACAGAAGCCTTGCCTTAAAAGGCATTTATCAGTGGCTGGACTGGCAGATGCATGTACACATGCATATAAAACAATGCACATATGTGCATGTCACTGTGTGCCTGCATGTGTGTGCACGTGCATGTTTGTGCACAAACATTACATTCACAATAGCGCAAAACAAACCGGCATTTCGTGTATATTTTACAACTTCAAGCACATTCCATTGTCGGAAAGTGTCAAGAAGATTCAAAACAACCAACCAATCAGGCTGCTTTGTGTAAATTGCTCTATGTTGTACATAAATGGCACACATATACAATGTTATACATGCATACATTATACACATATGAACATATCTGCATATATATACATGTATATATATATATATATATATATATATATACCAAAAACCATACATGCACAAGTATCACACAACAATCAACAAAGATAGACATAAGAAAATCTATAGATACATTCCATGCATCAAGTTTCCATAACTCTCCCTGATCCTCTGCCTCTATTTTTACTTGTTCTGCTTCATCATCCTCATCTTCTTCCAGTTCCCAGGAAAATAATCTTCGCAAATATTTACAGCCAGATCACAACAGAGGTCACGCTGGAGACTCATCACGCCACACCATGTCTGAGGAATTTTCTATATACACAGAATAAGAAAATTGAATTATGCTAGGTTATAAATTCACTAAGTTGGTCACCTGACATGTCAGTGCTTACTCACACTACGCTATACATCTAATGGAATTCAAGTTACACTACTTGTGCAGTCAGATAATTAAGTTACCTGTGGTGGTTCATCCCATTTTTTGTCGAAGTCATCTTTTGCTTGAACCAGAAAGGCTTTGACTGAAATCAAACGAAAAAACAAACAGTCAATGAAAGCTACAGCAACAACGATTTATGTAAGTAAGTTGAAGTGCTTTAATCATGTGTTCAATCAACATTGCTCACAATTAATTACAACAGTAAGTCTAGTGACATACATGTATTGTATATGGGTCTCTCTGATACGCTCTATCACAATCATAAAACTGTCCTCTCTAGCCGAGGTTGAGTCGGGAGCGCTTCTGAATAGTAACCTTGAAGGGGTGTTATATAAATCCTCATGTTAAATAAATGAATGAAATAACACACACACACACACACACATTCCGTCAGTCCATGAGCCATCAAACATCCATTCAGTTCATGTAACATTTTCTTAAACATACGAAAACACATTACTTAGCATTAATCAAGCACTACATTGGCCTGTATAACACGCTCACACATATTGAAACAATCCATGTAACGTATACACTGTGTCCCAATAAATCGGGACCCCTTTTTATAATGTGAATAAAACAGGCAAATCTTAATCGATTTTCAAAATTTCAAAACTGTTTTTATCCTGAGATAATTATCTTACACTGATTCAAATATTAAGTTTCTGGCATGAATATTGACGTCACAATTGCGTCATTTGCATCAGAGAATTCAAATGTTAAGTACCGCTACAAGCGCGACGCTCCGACGAACCGATCAAATCAATTTTTCTTATAAGCTTATTTAGACCGCTCACTGTCCATCCCTTGTCCGGAAATTTTCGAATAAACTTTTTGCGCCGTAATGTTTATTTTTTCGTAAAAATTTTATTACAATTTTGTCTTCTTGGCTGAACGCCATTCTCTAACGATTTTTGTTGACATTTTGGTTTCGATATGTAAATTAATGACGTCATTATGACGTAATTTTTTAGTGAGTGCCGTTCATAAATTACCAATTTGTAGATAAATATCTCAGGATAAAAACAGTTTTGAAATTTTGACAAACAATGAATATTTGCCAGTTTTATTCACATTATAAAAAGGGGCCCCGATTTATTGGGATACAGTGTATATATGAACGTACAGCAAGCCAAGTCCACCATGATAAACATGCTCCCTTTATACTTACTGCCATAGTCATCCTGGACCTTTGCAGTCCTAAGTATGGCAGATATTCATTAGGATCTTCAACTATTTTTACCCAAAAGGGCAACATTTATTATCTCATCAACCACTGAAGGTTGACAGAATTAAAATGTTTAGAACGCACTTTAAAGAATAAATTTCGAACAAGTCTAAGTCATTCAACTGCTATTTTCCCACAATTTTTTCTGGCACATGACTCCTGTCGAAACGTGTTGAAGACGCATCAGTATTTCATCACATTTTATTCTTCTACAATCTATATACCATGCTAGAAAGAAATCTATCACAAATCACCAAATCACATTATCAGATAGATAAAAAATGACCACAGAATACTTCGAGACGAAAATGCAAACATCAAAACGATGCATCGTCTCAAAATACATAATATGTCTATCAGATGAAATAATGGCCTATAAGCAACACCCAACACATGGATCAAAATAAATAAATGGCTGGTAGAAAATAGTATTTAATTCACTGATGACAGCATTATTTTGGCTTTCTCACTAGAAATGGAACAGACCAACAAGATATCTGGACATAAATAGACGAATGCAGCTCAGATGTTTCGGCCTGATGATCAACACACGTTCATAAAACTGTTCAACAATGGCTTGCAGACATATAACAATGGCTTGCAGACAAAACAACAGACAGACATCAATAACGAGAAGTTGTTATGAATGAGTAGATCAATTTTATCTGCCTTGAGGGTCTAACAGAGCCGCAGATGGCAACAGCCAAAACATAATAGAGAATAAATGTAAGCATTTGCAAATGAGAAGCAGGAAAACACCAGAGAAACCATGGCAAAAAATAATTATATAAGACAATGAAAAATTATTGAAATTCATTTCTCAATATACTGGAACAGTGTAAGTAAAAGGAAGATGAGATAAGAATGCTCACAAGAGAGATGATCCAGCAATGAAAAATTACATGAATTTCAAGAGTATGGAAAATTTCAAGAGTACTGAAAATTTCAACAGTACTTAAAATTTCAAGGGTGATGAAAATTTCAATGGTACTTAAAATTTCAAGAGTATTGAAAATTTCAATGGTACTTAAAATTTCAAGGGTGCTGAAAATTTCAAGTGTAATGAAAATTATAAAGGGTAACTAAGTCAGTGTCCAAATATCTAAACTCTGCTGGACAAAGTTGTTCAGCAAAGTCCAAATGATGATATATAGCCACCTAGAAAGAATGGGACGAATCCCATACACAATGCACAACATCTAAGATTCAATGAAAGAGAAACAAAGGAAGATGAAGAATGTGTCTTATGACAATACAAACGAAAACATGATAAGACGCGGACTAAAGATGAGGGAAGAAGCACTATAGACTTGACAAATGACTGTACATAACAAATGTAGATCATCTATTCACAGCCCATCGCCACCACCACCACCACCACCACCACCACCAATTTGCCTATATAGCATCAGGAACTCTGCTGATGACATTCCTAATAAATATGACTAAATGTGCCACTAATATAAAATCTCTCTTCAGTTACTAACTTACTATTATGTCACATCAATCCAGGTGGGCCTGAGTTAATTTTTTTAAAGCTCAGCTTCTGCAAGTCAAGTTCAATTTATCATCGCTCATCATTGAACTCGATTTGCACAACAACTTTGATCAACACCAATCAACATCCGATGTCTTAGCGTTTTAGAGAGATCTATACAGATATCTGTATACGCATTCTGTATAGTGTATACGCATATTGACGGTTGATTGTTTATAAGGATGCGTGAACACCAGAGTGTGGATAGTGCAATTGGCTTAATAAACGATATATATGTATACTTAAATAGAAATTCTTATGGTGTCACTTATTTTCTGTATTTGCCTAGAAAATTAATTATCAATTTATCATCGCATGTGTCATATTAATGCTAACAACGATGAATTTTTGCACCACTGTGTCCTCTTTTGGGCATAATTCATCTTCGTGAATAAGTATTAGAAATGCCTGCTGTAATCCATGAACTGCATTATAAATGTGTGCTCACATTTATTTGAATGGACGCACCCTTGTGTGATGAATTTTATACTTGGAATTAATGACAATATAGGTTTGTTAAAAATTTGATAGTCAATTAGTTGGTTAAGAACATTTTAAAATCAGATACTAAATTACTCCAAAAATTGAAAAAAATTCTAGATACGTCCTCACTTTTCAATTTTTGCGTAAATTTCAACAACAATCTCTGACCTACAGATTTGAAAGTCTTTGCTTGAATATCCAAGCAAATTCTCCCATTATATCCCTGGCTCACTGTCAGTCACCTGGGGAGAGGACGTCATTTCACATTTGAAACACTCTTCAATTTCTGCATAAATTTCAACAACAATCTCTGAACCTACAGATTTGAAAGTCTTTCTAACCCTAACCCATGACTGTCAGGCAACTGTAGAGGGAATGTCATTTCACACCTGAAACACTGGGATTGGGGTGGTTGGGAAATGGAGAATAGTAAGGTCATGGTCTACAGGCTCTACCTTTGTTTCCAAACGGGGTATTGTCTGAAGTCAAAAAGGATGCAAAGCTATACAGGCATAAACTTTACTAATGTTTCTGTCCATACAAAAATAAGGAAGTGATAGGCCTATAAAACTGAACCATAACCAATGCAAATAAGACTTTAAATACTAGGTCAACTGGGTTCTTAACCAGCCCTCCTTTCCGCATCCCATTACAACCCCAACAGATCTGCAGACCTGTATTTAGGACACTAGACAGACGTCTAAAGACTATAAAAATAACTTCCAAATATTATATCCCATCTCCAGAGATCTGAAAACGTCTGAAGATTCTAAAGCTTTGCTAGCTGTTTACATTTACTTTGTGGGTCGAAACGAAGAACTGTCTACACATGTCAACAAGTAACAAGGAACTGACATCATCCTGAACACAACCTACATTTCACATCCAGCATTTCACACAGGGCAAGGTCCGTTTCCTCCCATTTGGTCCCAGTTTTCAGAAATCTACTGAAGTTCGGATAACAACAACATAAAACGCTAAGTTAACGCCTCATATACAGTCAATCATGCATACAGAGCACTTACGCATGGCAGCTCCATACAATACTACTCAGAGGAGCTCCAAATCCAGCTCAGCAAAACAGAAGTTTTGAAGTGCTTGTAGAAGATGTATGCAGCACGCTTCATCGGAAGAAGATGCAGATCAATCATCTAGATGGATGATGGCCTAAACGCTAAAAAGACATGACAGCCAAGAATTGCGGAAGTTCTAAATTGTAAACAACTTTGACGTGTCAGAATGAAGATTTCTGCACAGGGCCAGATAAACCAGACATGGAGCATCATGGTTCCCATTTGCTGACCAGGGAATTTAGGGCCAGATGAACCAGAAATGGAGCCACAGGGTTCCCATTTGCTGACCAGGGAATTTAGGGCCAGATGAACCAGAAATGGAGCCACAGGGTTCCCATTTGCTGACCAGGGAATTTAGGGCCAGATGAACCAGAAATGGAGCCACAGGGTTCCCATTTGTTGACCAGGGAATTGTTAAGTCCATTTGTATCAGAAATTAGACATTTCTGTGAAATACATAATGTTCACGGCATTCTGCATGCAATGTGAGGCATGGTATCCTGCATGCAATGTGAGGCATGGTATCCTGCATGCAATGTGAGGCATGGTATCCTGCATGCAATGTGAGGCATGGTACCCTGCATGCAATGTGATGCATGGTATCCTGCATGCAATGTGAGGCATGGTATCCTGCATGCAATGTGAGGCATGGTCAAACTCTGAAATATCACCAACAAGCCATAAAACATGCACTGCAGTTGTTCATTGCACACCAAGCACAGATGACACCACAGAGGGTAGTCAATCCTCCAAACAATAAATATTAGGACAACCAGCATAAAGCAAATGAGAAACATTGGTCTGTAACTGCCACACCCAATAAGTTCCGGGTCATGGACGACCTCAAGAGTGCATACAGGCGCAGCAAAGATAAAGTAAGGGAAGTGGGAAGTCATGGTAAATAATCTATTTTCCTCTGTTGTTGCTTACAACAGCTGACCAATCATTGACCAATTGATATCCTGAGAATGGAATAAATCGGCGACTGCAACCGCTCATTGTCTGCCTTTGTATCAATCTCCCATGGAAACCAGATCAACATCTTTCCTTTGTATGCGGAGATAAATGTATATATATACATAAATAATATATATATATACACATTTGTTTGTACGTGCACTTGTTATGGCGCCCCCTCAAGCTCTCTAGTCAGAGGCGCTCCCAACTGCAGAGACGACACTGCATTGGAGTTTCACGCCGAAGCGCTGAGCAATTGCGAGTGAAGGACTTGCCCAAGGTCCCTATGCAGCGACTTAAGGTGGATTCGAACCTCGAGCCTTCCAACTTCAAGGCAACAACGCCACCACTACATCACCACGCCTTATGTACAATTGTACATTTACACATTTTATATGCACATAAATTTTAGTAATAAATAAATCCTGCTTATGACACATAGCCATTGCAAATGTAAGAGCAAGAAAGGTGTTCACGTTATGAAGTGGACCTCATTCGAAGTTCATTTTCATTTTAAAAACAAGCAACTTGCATCGGAAGCATTCAACTGGATTAACACGTCTTCTGACAGCATACCACAAGAAATCATTTGAAACATACTGGTATTCGAATATAGATTAGACTTAAAAAGTTTATTCAATTTTTAGCTTTTCTATACTGTCGTGGGTCAATAACCTCTTGTATTAATGTGAACACAATGATTCTCCAAGCTCAAACTCGTCAAGAAACTCATCAAAGTTCCATACTTCTTACTGGCTTTCAAACATCTGTATAACTGCTCTGCTTCTGATGAATACCGAACTCTTTCAGATTCGCATTCTGTGTTGTGGCAGTGCAAATAAAAATTCAACTACAACACTCACAAATATTATGATAGTTTTCACTCACGGTTAACCTTTCATTGCACATTATATTGGCAGAAGCAGATGTTCTCACAACTATAATTAGAAGCCACGCAGAGGAAGAGCGTAAGGAACGACGTAAACATTGTCTTGACCAAAGTGAAGTAGCTTGACCTTTGAGGTGAAGTACCAGGTAGCTTGGCCAGAGTAAAGTGGCTTGACCATTTGAGTAAAGTGTCTTGACCATTGAAGTAAAGTGACTTGACCAGAGTGAAGTGAGTTGACCAAAATGAAGTGACTGACCAAAGTGGGCATTTGCATTACAGTGAAGTGTCTCGATTAAAAAGTCACACTCTGCATGGAAGCAATAACAAAGACCAGCGGCAGCAAAATCCATTCAACATGTTTTGGAAATATTTTTCATCATGTGTATTTGCATGTAAACAACTAATTGGTCGATTCTGCGCACGTCAGGACATGTTCGTTTGTAATTTACAAACACCAGCTGATGTCAGCTTCAGTGACTAAAAAAAGAAATTATTATAGATTACCAAAAAGTATTGTTAGTCTGCATTCTATAGGAAAAATCGAGAGACATAAATCGTGGCACAACAAAAATCCTTTACAAATGGAATTTGGCTAAGATAAACAATCTGTAGGAATCTGATGCCCACGATTATTTATACACATTTGTTGACAGTTCATCCCACTACAACCAATTCAACAAACTTCATCTGGAATGTGCTGCAGCAGCAAACATTCAACATCTATCCAACTCTGTTCAAAGTAAACGTTTAGTGCTTGGAGCAAGGCTAAATATATTTCCGTACTTGCGCCAGAGGAGGACGATGATTAGGAACTGTTATGATTAGGAACCGATGATTAGGAATAGGAACCGTTATGATTATGAACCGTTATGATTAGGAACAGATGATTAGGAACCATTATGATTTAATACGCAAGTTCCAGTTTCTTTCCATTTCCTGGTTTAACTATTTTTGGTCAAAGACTACAAGTTCAGGGTTCAAATGTCAGGCAATGAAGCAATTCACTGACAACTTTTAAGATCCAATTTTAAACCATTCACTGATCAATATGTACAGGTCCACAGTTTCAGAAAATGACCGCCATGCATAGCTTCAAATTTAAATGCATTCACCACGCCAAAAAATAGCACAGGTCTTTAAGGGTCTCTACAAGAGCATTTTACTCATGAACGGACACTGTAAGGTCACATCCTAAGATAATTCAAAAGTATTACTCAGATATTTTGTTTTGTCCAGGAATAGATTGGTCCTCGATTTATCTTCAGAGTGGTGATTACTGGGCACAAAAGTTAGACAAATTGTCTTATTTTTTGGGAAATAAGACGGCAAAGACTTGCCACTTTATTAAAAATTGTGAATAATCAGCAATGATAAGTCTTGTTGTTTGATACACAGAATGAAAATTAAATGGGAAGCCCTTCTTCTACTGTCATCTTTCGTTATTAAAGTTTATTTTCTCGCACAATAGCCTCCATATTCATCTGATAACAGGAATAGCTTGCAGTATAAGTAGCCATAAGTCATTCTCTTTCAATTCAGACAGTAAACAGATCAGAGTAATTGTGCACAAGAAGATAAATAAGGGAAGCCTTATATATTCTAGGAAATTAAACGCTCTGTCCAGGCCTTAAGGCTATTAAATGTAATCAAATGCCATTAAGAAAAGAAAGTACATGTCGAGTCAGCAAGTATAGCACACAAATAGCCAGAAAAATCACAAGTGCTGTGGATAAGTAAGTAAGTAAGTAAGTATTTTCTTTATTACTCCACTTGCAAACGCACAATGGGACACAGAACATCATTATAAAACATAGAAGTAATAATAGGTAATAAAAACGTGCAAATTAAAATCAAAAGTTAAATATAATATAATTACTAAACTATCACCATCAATCAATGTCCACCCCTTCCCCCCCCCACACACACAAAAGCCCAAACACACACACACACACACACACACAGCCAAATCAACATATTCCCATCCAGATTTGACAGATGACACCAACAGTACCTGGCTGGACCCCTCTGCATCGAAGGTGTCAAAAAACAAGGCCATACCTAATAATATACGGTTGATGCAAATTAGCGGGTATCTGAAATAGAGAAACTCCAACTACTGTGCACATAGAATGAAGCCACGGTAACCAGATCAGTCCTGACAAAGCCTGCACTCAAACCGAGGGAGTGAGGGTACACACTCTTAAAATAGCCTTTTATTTACCAAAGCATCACTCACTAAAACACTATTAAATAGCTCTCTAGCCTACAGAAAAATATCACTTCAGACTATAAATACAAAACTTGAGCACCAGGCCATCACAGAGCCAGACACCAGAACACCATCCGATCACCAGCCGATGAAGAAGCAGTTATATGGCACTTGATATCATGTTCTAAATTTACTTCAAATTCTGTTCTAAATTTAACCAAAGCAACAGGGCCGTATTTATTTAGGCTTAGACCAGCCAATCAAATGCTAAACGCAGTAGTCTCAGTTAGTCAAATTATTGCTGAATAAACAGCCAGACGTATCACGTTACCTAGTTTGCCTAACGCAGAGCACTGCTTCATAGGCTTGTTTACTGGAGTTTACACACAATATGGAATACATTAACATCAAACATTTTAAAATAAATGTAACATCATATGAATACATTGTATGAATACATCGTACTCTAAGGACAATATTAATGAGTTGCGCATGAAACACAAAACCGTCAACAGGGGGACAGCATTAAAAGCATTAAACACCACTCTGACAGCAACCAGTGGAAATGCATCAAGCAGTAAAGAGGATATTAGACAAGCACATGAAACACCATTATAGACACTAAATGCATATACGTCGGATGCTAGAACCAACATGAAACATCCATTAACCGGCATATAATAAGTCCATCAGTGATGTTTCAAACATCGCAACGTTGGCATAACTGGAACATTGGATCAGCGAACATCGTATCGGCATCAAACACTCCAATGGACGTAATCAACATTCCCAAAGCCATGGGGCAGAGACTCCTCCAATAGCAAACGTGTGTTTACATCCACCCATCGAATACACCTGCAATACACCTGCGTCAATTTCTCACATGCTTATCGTGCAATCGAACGTCCGATCGGGCAAATCAGAGTGCAATGTCAGGAAGAACTATATAGCATGAACGTAGCACAGCTGAGAAACATTTGTAACAGGTGCTAGATAAAATAATGCTCAATTGTTAGGTCACGATTCGATTGGCTACACTCCATACAGGTGCACGAGAAGTGACTCATCTACTTTTTTATCGCATTTGCTATAGCGCCCCTTCAAGAATTTCTATCGAGAGGCGCTCCCAACTACAGTGCGGACACTGCATCAGAGTTTCACGCCGAAGTGCATGAGCAATTGTGAGTGAAGAACTTGCTCAAGGTCCCTACGCGGAGGCTTGAGGTGGATTCGAACCTGAAACCCTCCAGCTCCAAGGCACCGAACCCACCACTACACCACCCGTGCCCCAAAAATCTACATGTATAGCTCTCTCACATCTGTCCACTCTCACTGGCATTTGACAGATCATCACGCAAACCACATAATTGTGCAACCTGGAACAACATTTAAACTTATTTTAAAATAGGACAGTGACAAGCATAATAATAAATAGACAAGTTGAAAATGAGAGCAATGGCATACGCAACAGACATGCAGCAAGTGTAAATGGGAGAATTTATTAACTGGCTGCTTTAATACCCCCAAGCATTAACGTGGTACAAGTGACCACACAACAACACAAATCAATCAAGCTAACAAAGATTGTCTATGGACCACCCTCAATTATATAAAACATGTCAAAGCTCTCTCTCTCTCTCCCCTTCAGGCTTGAGTTAATCTCTACCAGAAGACTATCTCTCCCTGTCTCTCCCCCCCTCTCTCTCTCTCTCTCTCACACAGGGTATATAACTATATACATATATTTCTCCCAGACCTGAATTAATCCCCTGAGACCAGAAGAGGTCATCAGCCACCCGGTCCTGCCTTCTCCACTTATTTTTGTCACCAGTATCTTCCTTCTTCAATGCAATAAACGTCAGGTCTTCTTGTATCATGTCTTCCCATTTCTTCTTCTTCTTCACCCCCCACCCCACCAGGCTGTTCTGTCAGATGACCTCTGGTATCATAATTTAATACAGCTCTCATCCTCTGTTTGCATCACGTGACCCTACATAAATTTGTTTTAAATCTCACTCTGCAAACGTTTTCAGACTGAAACTTGTATTATAGTCAGAACAATAACACAGTCTTAAGCACACATTGACATCCGAGTCAAGCACATACGACTCAATTCATTTGATTGTATTTATGTGAATTGTCACTACCTTCCGCCATAACAGTCATAAAACATGATTTTTTTCATAGGCTTGTATTCATGTACGTCCAGGTTTTGCACACAGCATTCAACTAAGGGTGACTTCCGAGCGCAGAGTGTTTTACAATGCTCAAGCAGGTGTCTGATAACTTACTCCGAGTACTACAATGTAATAAAACTTCAGAGCATTTTCCGTCAAACTAGTCAACCTATGCAAACAATAGATTTATCAGACGGTGAATGCAAACACATAAATTTATTTATATCTTTTTATCAGAGTTACATGGCAGATGTCATGAAGAGCAGATATAGGTGCAGATGAATGGAAATAATACATGTATATACACTGGTACATGACATGGAAATTTTATGAGACACACACACATATACTGGTACATGACAAAGAAGACTATATCAGATAGATTCTTTTATTGGTTCAAATACAACAAGCACACACAGTGACGAATAAAAAAAAACTAAAATTACATGTATCATGAGACCATGTTCTACTCAACTCTTAAGACTGTTATCTTTAGCTGGGTTTGGGTCGGGAGCACTTCTGAGTGGCTGGTCTTTAAGGGGTGCTATAAAAAAAAAACTTTGAAATGAATAAAACAGTAAATTTATAGTCTACTTAGTCAAATAAAAGGCAGCTTTGCAGAGATATTCAAATACACAAAGAATTACAAAATCTGTAGTTAGCAACGAGGAGAAGAATCACTGTTTGAGTAAATAAAATGTCTAAGTAATCCACTGTTCTGAATTATTTCCCAACTGCACCAAATAGTTGCTCAAAGCATATTTCTGATGAATCATCACATATCCACAGCACATTAGTTCATTTTTGTTACAATGACTTTGCGTATTAAGGTCCTACAATACCTGTATGCACTGGTTGTAATTGCAATTGTACACTTGGTTGCTTAAATAGCGCTGTTGATTGAAAATGCATCTTTGGATAGACATACTATAAGCATTAAGCAATGCAGAAATAATGATGAACACTACAAAATTTAATCCCTCTAAAATCTTTCTGAATTCTAGACGATTCTTCTGATTTGTTCAAAAAAGGCCGTTATAAAAAGTTCTTGAGATAGCACAACCATTCTTAGTTCTTTAACTGCATCCAGCATCAGTTAGTTTGTCAGGTCTTGAGAAAATTTCATCAACTGAAAGAAATGTCCTTAGTTGGTCAGATAAACATGGTGCATACAGGGAACTGTTTTCGGCTCTTCATATAAATAAACAGTTCTTAGTTCTCAGATGCATCAAACGTGTAAACAACTGTTCTTAAATATCTTCTAAGTGGATTCTGATCTCCAATATCTAAGACACTAGTTAATTAATTCCAGTAAAACAAGAAATAGAAATGTCACACTTTGGAGAACTTCTTAATTTAAAATACAGGGAAAAAACATGATGCCATTGTTAAATTTACATCATTACGGACTCCAACCGAAAAGAATGGTAAAAAAACTAATGAGCCACAGACTTAAAGGTCGACTTGGCTCAACATTTTCAAAAGGCAAATTTCGTATTCACAGTGCACAGTGAAGCACTGGTTTGTTTACTCTGCCTCACTTGGAATCTGATGATATATATATATCTAAACAAAATCATCCACGCATCCAAATACCAACGTAGGTCCTGATTTATTGTGTAACATCAGTGAGGCACTTGACCTTCAAACTGGGAAAACCCTGCTAAGGACTTTCCATTCAAGTCAGAAAATAGAATAGCTTAAAATCTTCCTCATAAAATTCATTTTTAACAACGAGAACCCCTTTATAGCTTTATAACCATGTTAACAGAGTGTATGATATGTATCTTCGTAACAGTACAACACAACTGATACTGACAACAAGTATAGGCTGTGGGGCGCGGTGGTGTAGTGGTGGCGTCGTTGCCTTGAAGCCAGAAGGTTCGAATCCACCTCGCCGCGTAAGGACCTTGGGCAAGTCCTTCACTCACAATTGCTCAGCGCTTCGGCGTGAAACTCTGATGCAGTGTCCGCTCTGCATTCGGGAGCGCCTCTGAGTAGAGAGAGTTTGAAGGGGCGCTATAACAAGTGCACATACAAACAAATAAACAAACATCTCATAATTTCACAGTTTCTTGGCAACAACAACCAGTTGAAAGTTTCAATCACATGGTTGAGTTTCATGGCACCTCAGTTCAATGGAAAAACTATCCCACCTTAACCGGTCAAGAACCTTAATGACACATTCTGGTCCAACAGCAGAAACAAGGCAACTAATAGACTGGACACGTGTATCTGCAAAAACTGTCTAAAATCTGGAGAAAAGAGATCGCCTCTAAATATAACCGGTGTGCTCTCAACGACCTCGATATCCTGCTTAGTTCAACCTATGCCACTGAAGCAAGACATACGGAAAAGCTGCACATATGTAGACATATTGAGAAACAGATAAGACCGGCAAGACATCAGGACAACCTTGGCCAATGCCATAAAGGATTTCCATGCTCTGCTGTAAAGGTCATCGCGCAAATGAAGATCGTCGTCGGCCCACCTGCCACGACGCTGACAATAAGTAATTGCGTCTAAAAACAGAGCAGCACCCAACGCTGTTTCATAATTTGGCGGGGGTTGTTCGACGGCCCTCCAGTGACATATTCTGATAACAAGCGCCCTCCGACGTTGCACCAGTGCGGCTTTTACTCGTCTCTGCTCATCGCTCACCTGGCTACACGCTTCTCCAGCCGACCCCTGACCCTTGCCACTCCATGCGTCCCGCGCTCGTGTTCCCCGATTCTCAGACATGCACTCCATCATCTTCACCGACTCGTCCAGGGCTCGGTTCAAGGAAGCCAGCGCTCTATTTACCAGTCGTTTCTTCCCGGCAATTTCTTCCCGGCCCGCCAGGCATCCTCCGTCCGTCCGTCCTCCTCCACTAATATTTCCAAGCACCTGGTAATGCAGAAGACAGCTGTTGTAAATGGCGAAAGGCCCTCTCTCTGTCGGCATTTCTCAAGGTCACGTTCCTTTAATATTTCCAAGATTCGGATAAAAATATATATGTAACACACGTAGTAAATCTCTTACAGCTGACTGCATAGAAACGGAAACAGCAGATGGGAAAAGCCTCTGCATAAGTTCAAACATCACCGTCTGGCGTGCTTGTATACAATCGATCCAAGATTGATGCATAAAATCACCAATTAAATTTTTCTTTATGATCTTAATGAAGTCTAGAGTTACTGACATGTATGTAACATCCGTTACTAAGATAATGTATCGGTAGATCATTTAAATTTTATTGTTAAAATTAATACTTTAAAAATTAAAATAATATTTCAAGCATGACAGAATATTAACAGGTAAAGAAGATAATAAAATGGAAGAAGAAGAAGATAAACCAGTATAACCAGGAACTCATGTTTTCGCATGGGCATTTCCACATTCCCACAAGTAGGACAAGATAGAAACACTTTCCCTCCTCTTCAAATCAGAATATTTTCACCCCACATCAACCCACAACATTTGCCCCAGTTATCGCATTTTGCGCTCTTTCAGAAATCTCAATGGGGACGTAAGGGCCTGTGTGTTAACTGCAAAATGTCTACACTAGTACTGTGGTACCGAATTCCTTAATTTCAGCAGCATAGCACATGCAACAGAAGAAAGAGAAGCCCCGAATGAACCCTAAGTTACATGCACAATTGAATTGTTAGCAAAACCAGTTTTCATTCAAGAAGCACACCATCTAAACTTATCTAAGTAACCACAGATAAACTTCTGCAAATCACACTAACTTACATGTTGCCTTTAACACGTTACCATTATCTTTATCAACTTAAATGGAGTATCTAACTGGCCTCACAGGGTAGATTCTCAATTAAATGTATAAAACCTGATTCAGTTAATCTCCCACTCAAACATAAAGTTATTCTTATAAACATTTATAGGATAAATGGCTTGCACTCAACGCAAGATATACTGGCACTCAGAACCACCCATATGGGATGCTTTAAAACCATTTACCGACCGCGGGTATAGAATTTCACATAACATTTACTACACCACGATCTGTAAAGGGTTAAAAACAGACAACAAACAGCTACTTGGATAAGAATTAAATTACGTCTTTAGAGAGTAGTATGTTGAGTTCCAAGCACTTTAACAAACCCTTAGCCCTTTAAGATCTGCAATAAAAAAAGAATAGTCTATTCCTCAAACAATAATAAATTAATGTTGCTATAAATACAAAGTATTTTTAACATTTTAACACACATGCTCTGCTTGGAGGAAAAAATTGGCCAGGGCTTAGCTCCCTAAGATATATCCCAAAGTACAAGAAGCATTCGGAAGCTCTGCTTGGGGAGGGGGAATTGAGGTCAGCATCTCCTCTTGGCAATGGTTTAGCTCCCTAAGATATAATCCCAATGTATAAGAAGCATTTGGAGGTCTGCTTGGGGGGGATTGAAGTCAGCACCTTCTCTTGACAAGGGTTTAGCTCCCTAAGATATAAGCCCAATGTATAAGAAGCACTCAGAGGTCTGGCTGGGGGAGGGAGTGAAGTCAGCACCTTCTCTTGGCAAGGGTTTAGCTCCCTGATATATATCCTAATGTACAAGAAGCATTCGGAAGTTGACTGATAAGCCAATACTAAATTCCCTTTCCTGTTCCCGTTCTATAAATAGCGAGTTGCAACCAGCAATCCGTGCACTGCATAACTGGGCGTGATTTTCCGCAGACGAACATCGCTAATTTCACCTCTGAACCGAAAAGAGTCGCATAAATAGACAGCTGAAAAGCGTTCCCACGAATGCCAAAAGGTCTGCAAAGATCTCCGAAACGTACAATGTACATCCTTATAAAGATGCCAACCATGACACATTTTTAAATAACTCACAATGTCAGTGTTTACACATAGATGACTATCTAATATGTACCGCTAAATAGACGCATTGTACAACCGAACTCTGTAAAGGAATGCAGAACAGTGCATAAAGGTAAATGCAACGGTATGTATAATTAATTGCAGCTCACTGAGAGACTGCTCCCGAAGAATGGCACAATACATCAGAAGGCACAAAGCGCTCAAACG
Source organism: Lumbricus terrestris (assembly GCA_949752735.1). NCBI lineage: Eukaryota > Metazoa > Annelida > Clitellata > Crassiclitellata > Lumbricidae > Lumbricus > Lumbricus terrestris. The sequence goes on from OX457036.1 coordinate 21,848,338, forward strand.
AATGCATGACAACATTGCATCTGCATACCTCCATGGGCCACAGATTGCAAAGATCATCAATGCAGCTGACGCATTAAGACTAGAGCACAGAGCTTCCCGATGTATGCGAGGTGCAGAGCCATCAATAGAGCCCTTCATTCGGACATTTATATAGCGCTCCTTCAAGAAAAAACTACTCAGAGGCGCTCCCGACTCCAGCATGCCCAAAAAGAACAGTTTTAAGTTTAGCAAGGAAGGATCCTGGTAGAGTCCCAGGGTGTAGGCGTAGCTCAAAAGGAAGGCCATTCCAGACCACTGGTCCAACCACAGAAAAGGCTCGATTCTTCATGGTAGTAGTACGAGCAAAAGGAACTAAGAGGACTCTCTTATCAGCAGAGCGTAGCTGACGACGTCCTTGGATACCCATGAATGTAAAGCTGCATAGCTCTCGGAGGTAAATTGCACAATGGCAATGTCAGTATGATGAATTTGAATGCCATATGCTCTGCAACACAGAGCCAAAGTAGTATTTCCCCCACATATTCCATGATATGCAAGAAATACTGATCTCTTAGATCGCCTTAGGTAAGTCCAAACCACTGTATATCTGCATAAGACATTGCATGTCAAGGAACGTGTTCAAACACGCAAGTCTCACATAGATCAATCAATCCATTAATCGTTTATTGACTTGACTTAACAAAAAAGTATGACTTTAGGCAATATCCACATCAGTTTTGGTCGTCAGTATCGATCAAACAATCACTCAATCAAAAAACTTGATATAAAACTTCACGATAGCTACTCAGAAGCGCTCCCAGTCCAATCATGGTAGAAAATAACAGATTGCAGAGTATGTCTAGAAAAGCTAGTCGATTAACCCTTTAATGGCCACAGTTTACTGAATGCTGCTTGGAAAACAATACAGCTTGCATTAAAATTTCCTACCTTCAGTTTGATCTCTCAATAGCAGCCGCATAGCCATTTGTTTTCGATCACAAGCACAAGTATTACTGTTCCTGCCGCATCAACTTAACACCCACAAGTTCCTCGAAACCTGATATGAACTCCAATAAAGTCATCTGTCTGGTGTATACTTGTAAATAACCACCGATGACCTGCCACAGCCTATTTAAACGACTCAGCAAATTCGCGATTTTACACTAACGTAATGTAAGAAATGTGGACCAGACGCACGTCTTCAACTGATGTCAGCGATAGCCATGTTTAGTTGCTTCGTCACTTTCGGTGCCAAGTCCGAATTCGGTGGGGGGGTGTGTGACGCCGAGGAGCCAGCACGAGTCCACGGTGTCAGTCGCCGGTGATGGTGGTCGTGGATTGGTGCAGGACGCGATTGGTTGCTAGGATAACACTACATTACACTGCATTCCTTTAGCATGCACCACATAACCATTTACACTGCAAACTGACGTAACATTTGTCACTGTCCCACACGCATAACTAAAAACCACCGACACCCCCACCAGAGTCGGTGCCAAATTCCGTAATAATCATTCAACAAAACCAGCTACCAACAGCGACATGCTCAGCGGGCGATAGCAAGCTTACCGTTTTCTAAGTCGCCCTTCTTCGATGTGGCCGTGTTCCCCATCGAACCGATTAAATCCAGCAAACCTCCGTTCTGTTTTTCCTATAAGGTGCTCGCAGGGCGGTCATACAGTCAGACTCTCTCGTTTGATCGCGCCTGCCTTCTTGCAAATCCGATCGCCTATACTGAAAATTTCTTGTCTACCATTCGTCAATATCAACCGCTGTCGCAATGGTTTGTGGGAACTCTGGGTAAACGACTACGAAGTCAGATTGTTTCAGCTAAATTTAGAGCAGAGCATATTTTATTTAACGAAGGCAAAATTATACCACCTTGAAAGCAAATGTAAATATAATGAACAGAACAATTATATAAATAATCTACTCAAAAGTTGATATAATATTTAAAAGAAATGTGGATTCCAAGTAATTCTACCACGAAGTGGAACCAACAGGTTGGCTACTCTTCGCGCTGGTCCCAATAGGCCTACCTGATAAAGGAGGAGGGTCCTAGACATCCTGCCTCATCGCCTCGATGGTGGACCACTACTCCACTAGTGGTACTAAATCTCACTACTTTAGGCGTTGGCCACATAATTATTGTCTTTCCTATAATTTGCCACTTCACACCGCAATGGATAACAATTCTTACTTATGACACGCTGGCGTAGAGTCGAGTGCAAGAGGCTGCAGCGAGTTCGAACCCCCGTTGCGGATTTGCTTTGTAGGTTGCTATTAGCGCCATGTATTTCATGCTGTCTGCTCAGTTAGGCTAGTATAGTTAAGATTTGTGAGTCTGTGATCTCCGTTCTTGTGAATTGTTTAAACTTCATTATTGTACACTGTAACCGGTTGCAATCTGTCAACCGGATTGTTGAATAAAGAGAATATTAGGCCTATAACAATTGCGTGGGTCAGAGGTTTAATTCACGCTGTTAGGCTGTTGTCTAATTCTAACGACCATGGCTGACAGAGGAGATAATAATTATATGTAGGCCTAGCTACCAGTAGCCTAAATAGGCGTATTTCTTTTATTCAATAGAACTGATAGTTGACAGATCGCAATTTATTACATTAATTAAGATCGAATGAAAAAAATATAGGCCTAATTAAGCTATCCGTTTGTGCAAAACTCAAGGGTGGGAGCATTGAAGACAAAAACGGAGGTTTGAAAGTAAATATAATATCATGGCTTACAAAACAAATGAAAAAGCATGGATTACATGCATGTGCACGTACAGGAACGTCTGCACTTTGCCCGAAACGTGCCAGCAGTGGCTCTATTTTCTGGATTTTAAAACAATGCTGTTTATTGTATATAAACAATATACGTGTTTTGCTTAAGCTCATTGATTATCCCTAGGCCTATAGGCCTACTCATAGGATCTAATTTTGAAATGATTTTGGCTAATACGATTTTCCAAACACGTACAGGTTTACGAGATTGAAGGATTGTACGTATAGCCTATAGTATCACAGTGTAAATAACTTAAAATAAGGAATGATTGATTGTTACATGTTTAACGACACTGCCATATCGATGATGATTAGTGTCGCCACGCCATCTATAGGTCCCCGCGCGTGGACGGACCGTGCTAGCCCGAGATTTAAATCTCTGAAATAGCCACCTTCGGGATTCGAACCGCGACCCGTACGCTCTTTCACAGAGTGAAATAAGGAAGATGATGATAATACGATTTATTAAGAGGATTCATCAATGATGATCACCTCATCCTAATACACTCTGACAGTTATGCAGATATTTTTAAATAATGGATGTATATATACATGGTAGGCCTAGTTGAAATAAGGAATGACAGAAAGTGTTATGATTGTCGTTGAAAATGAATACTACCTCAGTATAAATAACACTTTCCTGAAATAAGGAATGACAGAAAGTGTTATTTATACTGAGGTAGTATTCATTTTCAACGACAATCATAACGAGGCTGTTGGCAGATGGCGCACTGATTTCTATTTATAGTCACGACGACGGCTTTCACAGACGAATGTCGTTTCGGCTCTTTCAGTAGGTGGCGCCAGCGTCGGTTTTGTAAAGACAGCGTTATAAATCTGACTGGAATAGCCTACATGAAGATTGCACTAAAATAAAGCGGCTTAGCAAATTCAGAAACCAATTCATCCTGCCATTTTTGTTATTTAGCACCAGTTAAAAAAATTCATTGGTGCCATCTATTCTATTCCATCATCATCAAGAACATTGTCATGATCAAGATCACCATCGTCTCCAGCTATATAGTGTTGTCGTTTTCATAAACTCTGTCAATCGTCTTAGTCCTTAGCCTAATTTATTGGTCTCGAGCTACCCTCTCTTCGATTCAGTGTCCGCGCTGTAGTCGGGAGCGCCTCTGAGTAGCAATCTTAAAAAGTCGCCATAACTTGTGCTCAAAGATAGATAGATATGCTACATATTATGAAGAAGATCGATGGGGTAATGATCATGAGCGGAGACCTAGGGGGGAACAGAGGGGACGGCCCCCCCCAATGGAGGTGTTGGGGGGACGGCCCATGCATTTGTCCCCCTACCCCCAATCGTTGAGCGTCACTTTGGCAAAATTTCTTGTCGATGACTTGACTTCGCCTTTATTAGGTCCTAATGTAACGCTGCAGAATCTCCCTCGGAGCGCCGTTCGAGCCACCAAACCATAGGTGCCCCTCGACGGCGTATATATGTCCGATGTGTACGCCTTGTCGTGGCGGGGGAGCTTGAGTCGACTTCAACATCTACGGAGACCGGAGTCGGTGACCAAGTACACAAGAGCAACAACCCTCGAAGCGTCGTTCGAGCACCGACACACAGGTTCACTCGTCGACGTGAACGTCCGATGCGTACGCCATTTGGCGAGGGAGAAGAACGCAAGGTCAACAGTACCTCCGCCGCTGGGAGTCCAGGCTTTGCACGTCAGCTGCATAGTGCCTGCCAGTGCCAGTCCCAAGCCTGGAAGAAGTGAGGAGGGCGCCGCTAACGGTCATTGCTACCATACAGGGGGCGTAAAACAGATGAAGAAGAAGCTGCAGAATTCCTGTTAAGAAATTTCATCATTTCTGAGAATTCGGACCCTTAAAAACTGCGGGCCCTGGTGCTGCAGCACCCTTAGCCATAATCTTAATGAGGGCCTACACACACACACACACACACACACACACACACACACACACACACACACACACACACACACACACACACACACACACACACACACACACACATACACACACACACACACCTACACACACACACACACACACACACACACACACACACACACACAAAGGTAGGCTATTGGCACCTGTAGTGACCTAAGAGACAGAATTTATAGAAAGGACATGCAGCAACACGTCGTTCAGATTATGGATGAATAACATAGTCAGACTATGTCTACGTGCATCCAGCTACAAATACTGGCGAAGGCCTATTTGGCTCTAACCATGTTGGGCTCGGTGGCCAAGTGGTAAGGCGTCTGTCTCGTAAACAGAAGATCCGGGGTTCAAACCCCAGTCGGGCCTGTATCGCACATGTTTTCGTTATCTGAACCAGCGCAATAGCATATCATGAAAGGGATCTACCCTCATTGGTGGGCTCTGTATGTCAAGTAATCGTAAATCGTTATCTCCAAACTTCTAAAATGTCACTTGGAAAGTGGCAAAGTGCAGCATACAAGCGCTGCGTCGAGTGAGTGATGTGCTTTTCCAAAGAGTCATAGGGGCAGAATTAATAAATTAAGGCGTATACGTGTCGCTTAGGTCGAGATTTAGAAGGTAGGCCTATACCTGCATGGTGGCGTCAGATCACATAGGCCTAAGTTGGGGCAAAGGTTCTTAATAATGAGATGAGACTTCAGTTCCAGTTTCGAGGCAGGGGCGGATCCAGGGAGGCCAATCCGGCCATGGCCTCCATTTAAAAATTGCATGAGACGTGCCCTCCCCATTTGGAATTCTGCAACGTTACATTAGGACCTAATAAAGGCGAAGTCATCCACAAGAAATTTTGCCAAAGTGACGCTCAACGATTGGGGGTGGAGGGGACAAATGCATGGGCCGTCCCCCACCGAATCAATTGACTAAGGGGTTTGGATCGTGAGCTCTAGCTCTTACCGCGGAAGTCATTGACGGCTAAAACATTACATACTGTAGCAAGTAACTGTTATTATTATATACCATTCCAGTCTCCAGAACCTCCACTGCAGCACATCATCGTCATGATTAGATCATCGTCATGATTAGAACATCATCATGATTAGATCATCGTCATGATTAGATCATCGTCATGATTAGATCATCATCATGATTAGATCATCGTCATGATTAGATCATCGTCATGGTTATAGATTATCGTCATGATTAGATCATCGTCATGATTAGATTATCGTCATGATTAGATCATCGTCATGATTAGATCATCGTCGTTATCTAAATCTATTGTAAAATTAGGCATACACAATGTACACATAGAAATAGGAGCTACAAAATTAAATCCCCTTATAATTCTTACATATATCGTATGTTAGTAGATGCATGTTATTTCATTTTTACATTATTACATTTCGGGGGTGTACAAACACCCAAAACACACTAAATTCGACCAGGGGCAACACTGAAAATATAGGCCTACCTAAAGCGGAAATACAGTGATCATTTACCAAAGATGTTAAGTAATTTAAGTCATTATAGGTTACTTAATCTGATCCACTGAATTATAGCAACAAATAATTATAGCGCAGATATCATCATCATCATTTACAAAAGGCATTAATGGATGCTCGCTTAAGTCGAATCACAGTCTAAGACCATAATCCAAATGCAGAGGTAAAAGCAGACTGAAGAAAAGAAGAAGTCAGGCGACCGTGAGAAAGCAAGTTGAAAGAGATCAGACTAAAGTTCAAACAGTGATCGATAGAAGGATACATAGAGAGAACAGTTAGGCAAACAGAACTAGCAACGCCTCACTTTCAGAGGAACTCAAACAAACCTACATGTATAGCTTCTTCCGTTGGAGAGTCGGTCAACTGGATCCTCGTAGTCGCTCCTGTCTGGAATTGCGATCATCCTTCGAGTGAAGAACTTCCTTCTTCCAAACGGTCGATTGCTGACGGGAAACAAAATCCCGGGCAACAGCCAGCGCGCCATGTCAGATGACGGAGTAGCGGTGCAATGCCAGTGACGTTGGTGCCAGAGCTGCAGCAGTCAGCTAATTGGGCGCCCCACATCCACTTTCACCCCACTTGGCATTCAAGTAGGTTGAAATTGGGTGCGTGGCCTCCTATTAGCTAACTACTCAAAGCTAATAATAGCAACTTAATGCCAAAATGCCCTAACGGCCCCAAAAACTACCAGAATCCCATCGCCTATGAACTTATTACTGACACGCCAGTACAAGCGTGTCAGGGAGACGGTGCCAGAGCCGACAGAGCCGACAGGCGCGAAGGACGGACGGTGCCAAAACTGCCGGACAAGTCTCTGGCTGCCAGGACGGACGGTGCCAAAACTGCCGGACAAGTCTCTGGCCCCTGTAATTTGTCAACACACTCACGTTCTATATCTTCTATGCATTTAAGTAGCGCCTTAAGACAGCTCTTTAGTCGATAAAACATTGTAGGGAATGCAGTGTCTAGGTAAAAAATTGCAAAATTATTTTTGCATAGGTAGCGCCTTAAGACAGCTCTCTTCTTCATGTTCTCTGCCCCTCGGCAGGTTCGAACTTCCGACGGCGCCACTCCTCCCGGTGTTGAGCCTCTACTTTCAGTTTCCTATAACCTTCAACCAACATCCAGTCCAATAGTTTCTGTCTTTGTCTTCCTCTTTTTCTTTTTCCCTCCGTTCTTCCTTCAATGATCACTTTCAGAAGGGATTCTCCTCTCAGAATGTGGCCTATCCATTTCTTTTGTCTCATCTTTATTGTATCCAACATTGCTCTTTCCTCTTCTACTCGCTGTAGCACCTCCTCGTTTGATACATGTTCAGTCCAACTAATCCTCTCCATCTTCCTCCATAACCACATTTCAAACGCCTCCAGTCTTCTAGTATCTTCTTTCCTCAGATTCCACGTTTCTGATCCATATAGTGTTACACTCCATATCAATGTTTTAATCATTCTTTTCTTGAGATTCCTACTCAATCCTCCTCTCAGCAATTCTTTCCTCTTCATGAATGCCTCCTTTCCCATTGCTATTCTTCTCCTGATTTCGCTATGACATTTTGCATCTGTTGTAACCACACTCCCTAAGTAACAGAACTCTCCGACCTGTTCTACCTTCTCTCCGTTGATTATTATCGTTACTGTTGTTTCCTTCTTCCTGCTGATCTTCATTACTTTAGTCTTTTTAGTGTTTATTTTCATACCATATTCTTGAGAAGACAGCTCCTTAGTCGATAAATCATTGTTTTTATTCTAGTGACTAAAATTGGCAATCTATTTTTACATTGAAATGATGAGAAACTCTCAACAACTGAATAATGACTAAAAAAACCTGTAAAACATTTTAGAAACTAATTACATGCAGCAGCAGCAGCAGCAGCAGCAGCAGCAGCAGCAGCAGCAGCAGTAGCAGATGAATGATATACTCAAAGAAACCAATTGATACCTGTGATATTATATTGTATTATATATTATATTCACTAATAAGTTATAACGTTCACTTCGTCTTATTCCACATCCATTATATGGCTTCTTCCATCAACATTTCACCCCTTCCTATTCGTCTAGAAAAAGGGTGAAACATTCCAGGAAGAGCACACTGCCCAATCGTCAAACCTCTTCGACCTCTTCCTCGATCTACAGAAACGGAGTTGGATAGTAATAATTTCAGTAGAAGTCATTGAGTGAGGTGGCAGTAGCTTCAGTTTAATGACACTTTATGATAACAAAGATTATTAGCATCAGCCATTCTTCATCCAGGACACTAAGGTTCTATCAGAGTAATGCAGTGGCTGAGTTAAGTGGGGGACGGGTGTCTACAAGACTACTGCTTAGATATTCTTAAACTTGGTTTTAATAACTTACAGCTGTTGCAAAGTCATTCCAACCACGATAAGCGTCATCTGTCGACGAATGCAAAATCTTCATGATGACGTATCTTTGCGACTCCATCGACGACGATAGTGAACGACAGCATCATCCCATGCAACTACACAATACACACAATAGAAGTTTAGTATAGCAATGCATGATGTGGTATCTCAGAATGCAGCAAGACATTCACGAATGACCCAAATGACTTAACTAACATCTCTGTTAAATGATCACTGTATTTCCGCTTTAGGGATATTTCCAAAAGAACCTTCTAGATATTCTTACGCCAGTGTTTGCAACTATAGCAGCTGGAAGTCCTAAGCCTGGAGAAAGGAGTAGGGCGACGCCAATCATCTTTGATATGACAGCGTCGTCAAACAGCAACAACTTCGTAGTTGCACCATGTGCGACAGATGTCGTTCCAGTCGCAAGAAGCGCCATCTTCCGATTGACGACGATTCGCTTGACGACGTCAAGTTGACGGTTCCTCACCATCCATGAAGACGAAAATGATTCAACGATCGCTCCACCGACAACGGAAAGCAACAAACAGATTAACAAGGCTCTAATTAATATACGCGGTTCTCAATCTTTTTAGTACGTCGACTCATTGGTAACATTTCCACAGTCGTGACGATCCAAACAACACAATTGATTGAGTTAGCCTATAGCCTACTTCCCCTTCACTGCATTTGTGCTACCACTTTTATGCATTTTTACTTCATAATTCAAAAACTGCTCTTGCATCTGTGTGAAGTTTCGTACCCCTTGCGATTCTGAGAGCCACCTATTCTGTAGTTTGAAGTTGAAGTTTCATAAGTCCATTCGACTTGTGAAACTTCAACAGCTAGGACATTTTGCTGTTGGAACACTCAAACCCTTCGTCTCAGCTAGGTGTGCCCTCCTGGCGTCATCAGTTTTGATTTTACAAGTAGTCTTGTAGCCTACAGGTCATCATTGCATGCATAGTTAGGATGTTTAATGTCGCTTCAGTTTATTCGTTGGATTTCATCGATCCGACCGACAGTGGCGGCGCTAGGGGGGGGCTGGGGGCGGGCTAAGCCCCCCCTACAGGAGGCTAAGCTCCCCCCTAAAAAAATGGCCATTCTAATTATTTTACATAGAAAATCCACGATTTTTTTTTTGATCGATGACTAAAAAAAAAAAAAAGGTCGTCAGAAATTTTGGCGGCGAAAATGGAAAATTTTCATGAAATTTTGGTCGATGACTAAAAAAAAAAAAAAAAAAAAAAAAGGTCGTCAGAAATTTTGGCGGCGAAAATGGAAAATTTTTCCGCGGGCTTCAGCCCCTCCGAAACTGAAATCCTGGCGCCGCCACTGCCGACCGACACTATTTCACCCTGATTCGCTTTAGCTATAGGGGACTAGGCTATCAATTTCAGAAACTTTATTTGCGTTCTTTATGAATTAGCCCATGTTAAGTACATCCATAGACCTCACTAGCTTGCAGTCTAGACTTTTGAGCAAACTGAAACATTGTTTTATTTCTGGAAGAATAGTAAAAGCAGACTGAGCAAATTGAGCCATTGTTTTATTTCTAGAAGAATAGTAAAAGTGAAATTTAGATTTGAAAACCCAACTGGCAAAAATTAAATTAGCTGCCACAATCTATCGAATGAATTATTGCAAAAGAACGAGTTAAGATTTAGTGTAAGATGCTACAGTGTAGTAGGTAGTTTTGAAATTGCTATAATTTACTGGAAAGCCCAGTCGACCCATAGGCTGACTCCTTGCTGAGAACCGCTGTTCTAGTCTAGTAGCCTAAAACATCGGTGATTCATCTTTCCAGATTCTAGAAAATCGTTACGCACCTCTTGCCTAACAACTGTCCAGATACGGTATTCTTACTCTTGTTTTCCAGTTATACAAAGGTATAATATGGTAGGCCTACTGTTGTCGACAGTTCTCGTTGTTCCAGCCTCGAAAGTCGCCATTCTGTTGCTGATTCTCTCAACACATCTTTACGACTCGCAACGATGACTGTGAATGGAAAATATTTCTTTCATCGTTCCACTGAAAGGCAGCAGACAGGTAGACTAATTACACCGTGATTCAAAAAAAAGTAAGCCAAATTATTTTTCATATATCTCCAATGCCTGATAACATATCACGCTAAAATTTTCCAAATATTTAGAGAATTGGACCAAGAATATGATTCCAAGATTTCATGAGAAAAAGTTGAACGGATAAAAAGATATGTATCTTTCAACTTCATTAGCCGAAATTTCAGTTTACAAGCAATTTTCTGTTAAATTCAATAAAATGTGAGTCAAACTTTTTCAGTATCTTTATGGCCTGATAATTAATCATAGTAAAATTTTCCAAATATTTAGATAATTGAATCAAGAATGGGATTCCAAAATATCAAGTCATAAATTTGAGCGGATAGAAAGATATGAATATTTCAACTTCATCTCCCGAAACTTCAGTTTTCAGCAAGTTTGTTATGGTGTTTTTGCGGTTTCGACGCTTGATAGTTCCAAATTTTGGTCTTCAGTGACCCTGGAGTAAAAATTAATGGATCCTATTATCCCGACGCTCTACTCTCACAACATACTCTATCTATAATCATAAATCTAGCCCCAGAAGGCTGGTTTTTTTCAACAGGACAGTGTCCCAGCCCACAGAGCCAAGGGAACCATTGAAATGCTGACAAGAGAGATGCCAGACTTCATTTCTCTCACATTATGGCCTCCGAAAAGCCCAGATTTGAATCCTGTCGACCATAAAGTGTGGAAGACCGAGTAGACAACAATCCATGGTATAAACGATCTGAAGTAGCGCTTGATGGATGTGTGGGATGACCTGGACCAGCTGGTAATCGACGATGCTGTTGCCCAATGGCGCCAGCTCCTCCAGGCTTGCGTGCAAGCAGCAGGAGGACATTTTGAGCATCTTATTTAATTAAATAATCAAACCAAACTGTGGGAATCATGTTGTTATTCAATTCTCTACATATCTGGAAAATTTTAGCATGATTAGTCATCAGGCATTAGAGATATAAGAAAAACAGTTTGACTTACATTTTATTGAATCTAACAGAAAATTGCTTGTAAACTGAAATTTCGGCATATGAAATTGAAAGATACATATCTTTTTATCCGTTCAACTTTTTCTCATGAAATCTTGGAATCATATTCTTGGTCCAATTCTCTAAATATTTGGAAAATTTTAGCGTGATATGTTATCAGGCATTGGAGATATTTGAAAAACATTTTGGCTTACTTTTTTTTGAATCACGGTGTATATCTACAGAAACCACAGTAGCCTAACAGTTCTAACTAGACTGTGAAACATCTAATTTATGTCTGGCATAATTAATAAACAGATTGCAATGCTCGCTCAGTAGAATATATTTGTTTATTAAATGCAAACTGACAAACCATCGTATGGTAAAGGCCTACATGAAATAGTACTATGAGCTGCACATGGTAATAAGTTAATAAACAAGAATCGATTTCATGATTGCACGGCAGCCTGCATGCTATAGACACCGATCCACCCACGTAGCTATACTGTTGCTCATTTTTACCACCGCTCCAATAGGGAATGAAAAGCTAAAATACGGTAGGCCTACACATTATTTTACCTTGAATTTCTGCCTCTGTCTGATCGACGATCTCACGATCTTGTTCGCGATTAGTGATCGACTTCGGTCTTCATAGAAACAGTTCAGTCGTTGATTTGAGAATTTTAACTTCTTCTGATCGACTTTTTCGATGATTTTCCGTTCGAAATGAGAAATTCGTCCATTTATTCGATCATTGGTCGATTTTTTCTTTCAAAAGAAACTGTTCTTTCATCGAATTTCGAATTTCCACTTCTTCAAATCGACATTTTCGATGATTTTCTGCGATTTCGGATCTTGCTTCTAAAGCCGGTTTTCCAACTAGAAATTCAGTCCAACCCGTTTCCAAGGCACGAAGCGGAATATGACGTCATCGAAGCAATGACAATTACAGCAGCACGTCATTCATAATTATAAGCTACTGTGACGCGCGGGGGCGCCGCCTGTCCTACCGTTTCCACCCCCAAATTAATGGGCTCTACCGTTGCGCGCCCCCTTAAGCGCGGTTGAGGAAAGCTGGGTCCTAGGTCAAAGGTTTTGGTGTCAATGGTAGCGGGTTCGAATCCTAACCTAGGGTGTGAGCTTCTCTGGTTACCAACTTCCTCAGGATGGGCCGATATTGGACATATGTCAGCGGTGGCTGTTAAGCTCACAACAGCCCCACTAAATGGGTGCTTATCTGGGTTCGATATATCAACTTTCCCCCAAGCTCCATCACCCACTTTACCTTCAGCTACCGACTTCACCATTGTTTCACATTCTTTCTGGCGGGAACTTAATTGGGCTTGCTGCATGGAAACTAGATTCAGCTCTTCGGCTAGACCGATTAAAATGCTACTCTGGCGCTCCATAAACTGTTCTATTGTAGTCATTTGCTTCTGTAATACATCAGGGTCTAAGTCATCAGTATTGTCTGTAGTCCCCAATTCAAGGGTTTCTCCCGGACATATCTCATCTTCCTCTTGTCCTGTCCCTAAGACACTGTCCGTTTCCCCGTCGGAGTCCATTATAATTCGATAGCAGAAATCACTTCACAGTTCTCTATTTAAGTTTCATTTATTGTAGAATTAATCAAGCGACTGTCTGTCGTTCATTAGCAATTATTTACACAGCCGATAAAATAGAATCCATATTAAAGATTCACTATTAAGGCCTTCCTAAAACGCCTATGTCCCTTGACTAGCTTAAGTTTTATCAGATCAGTTCACAGACTGACTATTTCACACCTATCCGATCAGTTCACAGACTGAATACACCACAACTAATATTTACACCAAAATAGCGATACAAGTTTTATCTAATTACACCTAGTTCAGGTTCGAGCTCTATAGATTAGGTTGCCTATACTTCCCTGTTCCCATTGATATTTTAGGACAGCCGATCCACCGTTTTCCGTCCTGTAGAAAGTTATTGAGTCGTCGGCCGATGCCAGAATTTCTCCGTAGGAAGCGTATTATTAATTTAATCGTTGCCGGAAATCTTCGTAATTACACATCGATTCACAAGACATCGGAAGAACCTCGTCTTCTACACTGAGAAACTTGCCAGAATCGAAAATACCATCAATTTTACCACGATTCACGATTTGCACCAGCATAGGTCCTTCCCGATTCAATTCTGCAGCCCGACTGAAGGTTTGCGCGTTAATTTGCCGCAAGAGAGCGCTTCTTGGCGCCTAAAACATCGCGTGATGTCTAACCAATCAAAAATCGCACGTGGCGGAAAGTTCCATTGAAAAATGCATGGGAAGCTAAATATAGCGATGACCGCATCGATCAGTGCTAAGCATAGCACCCATGAATTTGTAATAGAAATAGCGGCCTTACTTAAGTAAATAAGTAAGGTAGCTTGTAGCAACCTGGTTCGCTACACTACGTTACGTCATCAGTATTCGTGTTTCGCAAAGTTAATCAAGTAGGCCTAATCTACGTTCATGGTACATTTTTTTTACTAAGCTTATAGGTATACACGCATTTCATCCATGTCCAGAATTATTACTGAACAAAAACCTCATAAATAATGTGTAGCATCCACGAGGATTCAGCGATGAAAATGAATTTTTCACAACGCGAATCAAATCTCCATAGGCTTACAATGTACATTGTACAAAATATCTCAAACTCCTCTGAATATCTTTATCGCTCATCCGGCTTTCCATTCAAAACTCACAGTAACTTCCAGCCTTTGCAAACTAGTTCTGAATAGAATACCGACCCTGCTATACTTTCGTTTGGCTATCCTCAGACCCGGTGTATAGGCTACTGCAGAACCAAGACTTGCAGCTTTTTCGGGCCACAGCAATAAGCATGGGCCTTCACCTTCGCTGCGTGGTGGACTGATGACAGTGGTGAGTTGTCAGAGGGGGGCGGGCGGGCAGGCAGGCATTGTAGGGTAACACGGCATCCAGGTCTTAATGCGCGGCCCTGCCTGTGACCTTGCTTAGTAGGACTACAAGACTACGACTTTCGTCATGGGCGTACTCCTCTCTCAATGTGCAGTGTTTAAGCTAGACGTCTCGGAGGGGGAGTTCCCCAAAAATGGCATTTTCATCCCCAGACAATTCGCGAGCTTTTGTATACATGTAAATGCGTACCACTCCCCCGCTCGAAAATATAAATGTGTAACAATTCCCCCCGAGAGAAATGGACAGGCCTTGTTTACATGCATAATCATGTGGATTAAAATGTTAACGTTTCGACATTTATCTGAAAATTTGTGAGAATGGCTTTAAAAGGTCATCAGGTTTTTTTGGCGAAATGGTATATTTTCCTGAAATATTGGCCGAAAGCATTTTAAAGGGTCGTCAGGAAAATTTGTCGATCACAATTAAGGTGTCTTAGGAGCTTCAGCGAGCGAGCGGGCGGTTGCCTCAAGCCTAAAGCGGAGGATTTTTCCGTCCTCCCCCCCCCCCCCCAAACCAGAATTTCCCCCAAGCAGGGGGACTAGATTAAACACCGCTCATTGTGGTCAAGGCGTAGCCAGGATTTTATCTGGAGAGGGTGTTCAAACACCTCCTAAATATGGCCTTGGTTGTGTAGGCTTATACGACAGGATGTTTAAGTCAATTTAGTCTGAGATTTTTAGTCAATGGAGTGATTTGAGGATGGAGGTTATTTGAAGATAGGAGTTATAGGTAAAAATTCTTCTTCTTCTTCCTCTTCTTTCTCCTCCTCCCCCTCCTAATCTCATATGCATAATTGGGTACAGGTGAATATCTGGTGCCACCTATAGCCTAGGATGTGGCCCAGGGCGTTCAGTGAATCTTCCTTTTGTTTCCATGGATGTATTTCTGCCACGGTAATCCCTTTTGTTGAATCTTTCTACATGTAGGCCTATGTATGAAAGTCGAAGAAACGTCGTTACGTCATCAATTGTCTTTGAGCAAGTGGACAACAATGCCGCGATGGTGATTATCATCTTATCGCTGCAGTGCCGCATGTTCAAAGACATCTTTGTCCAAACGTTTGAATTTGGTGACTTGGTCACACAGTCTACAGGCCTACTATACTACATTTTGGTTTTAAAATTACCAATCTCGAGATTACCGTAGACCTTTTTCTTCGATATTCATATTAGCCCAAAGTTGACTATTTTCTAACTTGGTCTAATCGGGTTTAGCGTTCCAAACACATTCCACTAAACTTGTGACTAAAGTCTAAACTTTGTACGAATTTGTACGAATTTGACTTTCGCAAAAAATAACGACCTGGAAAGCAACAATGCGGCCTATTATGGATTGGTATGCATTTCAATTGCTTCGTCCAATCAAACTTTCTAAAGCGTCAGCGTAGGCCTTTCGTGTTATTAAAAACAAGAAGGGACATGCAATGGCAGCTGCAATTTGGCTTACAAACAAACCATCATGAATGTGGACCGGTTCTAACGGACTTTATACTCATACTCCACGGAATGTTCTTCTGGCCTTTACGTTGGACAGAGAAGCGCTACCATGGGGTTATAGATCAACACATTCGGTCAAGTCTTTCCATCTTATTCACACGCAAAATTAGCCTCTGCAAGCAGAGATCTGTTTCACTGACGTATATGCAAAGAGAGCAGAATAACGCAGGAAGCATTTTGTATACACGAACTTCAATTTGATTTGAAACTTCCAGTCCCTGGTGATAATATAACATAGCGGTCGGGACGTGCCACCGCCGGCCCACGTAAAGAAGCTGCCCCCAAGAAAATAATCTGCTCTTATAATTTAGGGGGTATGTCAGTTGAAACGCCAGGAAATTTATCGTTGAACCACCGGCGACTTTTATAATGTATCCCGAAAGCTACATTTCTTGCTTGACGCTCGTCTCAATTCTACATCTTCAATATTTTTCTATAAACGCTGTCTGCATTAAATATAAGAAAACACAGGCTATGCTCTGATGCTCTCCATAATTTTATTGGGGCCATAGCAACAGAGTTAACGTTACCAGGCAAGGCGGGTGTCGCTTTGGTCGGGAATACATGATCACGTAAGTTGGGGTAAAATTCCATCAGGAGATCGGATTTCAGTTTCAGTTTCGAGTGGAAACCTTGAGCGATAATGCCGTAATAGTACTACTACTGCTACTGCTGCTGCTGCTGCTGCTGCTACTGCCACTGCTACTGCTACTGCTACTGTTGACTACTACTGCTACTGCTTCTGCTGCTGCTGCTACTGCTACTGCTTCTGCTGCTGCTGCTGTTGCTGCTGCTGCTGCTACTGCATACGCACTACAATTTTGTATTGTAGGAACTTAGACTGATGTCACGAGCATAATTATGATATTGGCGCTATGGAAGTTGTTAAATTAGAATGACGTCATGAATGTACATGTATAAATGTGCACGTTTCAATGCGTGCGCCACATATTTTTTAAAGGGGATGTGTACCTGAGGCGGAGATTTTATCTTGTTGTTACATTTACATTTTAGACAATGCAGAAAAAATTTATGTCAGCTAAATTAGCAAATGCATTTGCTTTCAGAAAAGACAATTTTGAATTGCCTTTTTGTGTTTTAAAATGCTTATAAGCTTAGGCCTACACGACGGCCCCTGCAGCAAGAATGCTTCAATAACGGCTGGACAGTGTAACTGCTTTGCCTATTGCAATCTATCATTTCCAAATTGCATATAACCTAATAAATAGAAAACTCATTCAAAAAATTGAATTTTGGGGGGGTTTAATTGAGAAAATAATCTCATGCTATTAAGTTCCCCTATAGGGGAATTACAGTGATTAGACGTGCGTATACAGGCGTACGCGTTTCTCTATATCTACATATACTACATCCTCTAATATATTATGGAACTTTATGCACGTATGCATATGCAAGTTTTTTTTACTGGCCATGCAATGTGCTGCAGGCCTGCATGTAGGTTTTGTCTTGCATGCACGCCTATTTGCGTTTATACGAAAGCCTGTACGGCAAATGCATCGTCTATGGCGCATTCGCTGCACTTATGAGCTGGTTTATCTGAATTTCTAAGTTGAAAATCGTGTGTTGTTCTGTAAATAATAGTCTCGTTGTGACCATCGGGAGAGCCATTTGATCTTGATTTGCTATTCTTATGTCTGCGGGCGGGCCTTGCATCGTCTGCTTCGTTGCTTCACGCTTTATTTATGCCCACTGAGTAATAATAATCGCCGCCGTGTAGGCTACACAGGGTTTGCTCAGTGATTCCAGTGGTGGCGCTATATCATCAGCGGCTTTACGGTTCGCTCGCCGATGCATTAGTCCGTCTGAGCCGCGTCACACGCTGCGCGCGCAGACATAAATCCGCGTATTAATATAGAGCGTCTTCGTTGATCTATAATGCCGGCGCGGTGGTTCGACCATGCGCAGTCGACAGTCTGAAGAGCGAGCGATAATAAGTGAAGCATCGTAAAGTCACGATTCCACGGCGGCCGGAAGTAGAAGCAAACGAAGCGAAGAATTGTTCGGTCGCTATATAAATAGAGGACTGGTCGTCGAACAAGCGCCGGCGCATATCAATATCGCCAACGCGGGAAATAGCTGAGGGGATCGTCTGCTCCGCGGCAATAATTACCATCTTCAAGAAGAATTGTCTTTTCGAGGTAAGACGACCACTATCTTCTAGCGCATATCGCTCAAATGCATCTGGTTAGCTATTGTATGGCACATCTTGGGGTCAGTCAAATACTGACTTTGTATGTAAAATGATCATTAAAAAATAATCATTAGAATAATCATTAGAATAATTATTAAAATAACCATTAGAATAATAGCTAAAATAATCACCCAAATAATTATTAAAATAACCATTATAATAATCATTAAACTAATCACTAAAATGATCATTAAAATGACCATTAAAATAAATTATTATAGACCTCTAATCGTTTGAATAATCACTGCCATTGACTGTAGTGCTGTCTTAGTTTTACCTCGAGTTTTAGTTTCAGTTATTATTAACTTCGACGTTAAGTGTTTTAATTATGTTAGGCCTACTTTAGTTCTTTCGCCAAGTTTTTGGCTCTAGTTATTATTATTTTTGGTTGCAATTAATAGAGACTGAAACCGCGTCGTTATAGTTTTGGTTTCTTCAGCTTTATTCGCAGTTTTGGTTTCAGTCATTCCTTCACTGATACTTAGACATCAACATTTAACAACAACAACAACAACAACAACAACAACAACAACAACAACAACAACAACAATAATACTATAAAATAAATTTTTAAAAATAAATAAATAAATAATAATAATAATAATAATAATAATAATAATAATAATTACTACAATTTATATGCGCAGTAACACAGCCATGCCGTTACAAGGGCGCCTTTCAAAACAGCTAACATGCTGGATAAGCCCTAGCGCACATTCATATCACACTATAGGCTACTGCAGATAGGCAATAGCAACTATAGTATTTTATGTCATGCATCATGATTCATACATGTTAACGAAATGTCGTTATAACGACAAATGTTATAAGCATTTGTTGTTGAGTTTAATGAAGACTTTATAAATTTCCAAGCTTTGGAAGATTGCGGAACTAACTGTAGGGCCTACCGAATATAAAACGCGGGAATTAGGATATCGCGTGATTCTCAAATTTTCTCGGATTCCATCCATTTGTCCAATGACACTATAGCCTATAGGTTTTTTGTTGTGTATTTTGTCTTGATTACTAAGCGGGCCTAGTTTCTAAATATAGGGCCTACTAAGCGGGATTTGTCCCTTCTGGAGGGCCTATTGCTCTTTTTTCTATCTAAGGTCTCTACCGAATTATATTACTCTGTTAAATATCAATAATTATTGTGTAATTTGTGTTACATTATTTTCTGTATGTTATGTTTTATTGTGGGATCAATAAATGAGTTTGATTGATTTGATTGATTGATTGATTGATTGATTAATTTCTTTACGTGTTCTCTTTATAACTAGTTTCGACTGCTTGGATTCAGTTATCGTTATTGGTCGGTTTTGCGAGTTTCAATTTTTTTTTTATCTCGTTATCGTTTCTTTCTTTCTTTAGTTTTCGTTTTAGTTTCAGTTAACCAAGCTAAAATCTTGAGTTTGTAACCGAATGTGTTCATTTTAGTTTTCGTTAACGAAACTAACGCTGGTTTTTAGCTTGTATTAGTTTCTATATATAAGCCTATATGGTGTCGGATTGCCTATGCTCGTACTTTGGAAGTGCCAGACCCAAGCGTGAAGAAAGGAGGAGGGCGACACTAATCATCTCTGATATGGCACAGTGTCGTCGTTAAACGGTAACAACCCTATTTATAGAGCGCTCGGTTATTAACGCGGAGAGTAGGCCGAAGGTTTTGAGCCGACCCCTCACCCCTCATATATAGCCGGTTACTGTTTAGATATCTTGGGCAGGGTCTTTTTCTTCACGCCCAGTTGCTCAACGCCATCGTAATCGTAATCTCCGAACTTCTAAAGCGCTACTCGAAAGCCAAGCGCGGGGCACCAGCTTATTCACGAGCGCTGCGTTGCGCCAAAAGGCTTGTCCGCAATAGTAGTCCAAAGGTGGTCGATCTTTGCACAGCTGAACTATTAAAGAAGGAGGTACCGCATCCATGGTGGACACAGTGTCAAAAGCAGTTGTTATAATTTCCTCGATCCTTTTCATGATTCATTTCAAAAGCATCTGAGAGTAATTATACAAGGACGTGTAATGTTCCAGTGACTGATGCAGATAAGACAAAGCGGCTAATATCCAAGGAATCATCTGTCACAAATCAGTGGATATTAAGAGCGATTTCCAGTGACATTTGTTTCTATTATGCATTCACCGATTGGAATAGATCCAGTATCTATACGTCGCCAGAGAGTTGCATGGCTTCTTATACGAAAGCAATTGTAATCCTATGAAATATTGATGAATACGTTTCTGACGTTATTGTTACGCCATGCGGAATCTGCAGGGTGTAACAATGCAATTAACAAGCATTAGGCGTACTGTTATATTATTGCATTCTATTGTATTAAATATTACATTACCATACCATTGTGTTTGTAATGTTATGTAATGTTATGCATTGCGTTTGGCGTATATCGTTTTACAGTGTATATCCATTCCAAATACTGGACCTATGATAATCAGATAGGCCTATGTCTATCGTAAAAAAAGTTACAACATGAGACAATATCTATAAAATGCGTGCTAGAGCACATGTGGGGCGCGGTGGTGTAGTGGTGGTTTCGGTGCCTTGGAACCAGAGAGTTCCAGGTTAGAATCCACCTCAAGCCGCCGCGTAGGAACCTTGAGCAAGTCCTTCATTCGTAATTGCTTGTGCGCTTCAGCGTGAAACTCCGATGCAGTGTGAGGAACACTTTGAATAGAGGAGGAGGAACACTTTGAATAGAGGAGGAGGTTGAGCACTTTGAATAGAGGAGGAGGAGGAACACTTTGAATAGAGGAGGAGGAGAAGGAGGAGGAGTAGGAGGAAGACTTTGAATAGAGGAGGAGGAGAAGGAGGAGGAGGAGGAGGAGGAGGAGGAAGACTGAAGGAATTTTGTGAAACTCTATTTACCGCGCAACAGTAGGTCTATAATAAATTATATCAGCATTTCATTTAAGAAGTGAAACGTAAGAGCATGTTTACGATGTGTTGGCCTGCATAGGAAAGAATACGATGTGTCAATGTTCGGACTGGATTCAGCATCGACGTTTCCATTCCATTATAGGCGCTACATGAATTCTATTTCACCCAGAACTATTTAATAGGACAATGGAAGGAATCATTTCACCTACGAGAATCGAGCACGCAATGGTCTGCACCCAAGCGTAGATTGGTTGCTGTACAGAGTACAGAGCAGACAGATAATTGAAATGTCTCTTCCGATCGTGTTTCGTATGCAATCGATTCTCTCGCTACTCGGTGTCAAATGGAAATACGATTCGCCTCTAATGAGAAATTTTAAAGGTACTCGATAATTCGTTTTCAACACTAAAATGTTCACAGTTGTCGGTCGATATTTGATTTTGAGAAATTCTCTAGTGTACTGTAGACCTATGCGTGCTAGGTATAGACCTATAATGTGCTAAGCTATTTACACGCTAAAACGCAAAAGCTATTGTAGGACCTAGGTTTTTATTTATTTTATTTATTTCTCGCATTTTACATTGCGTCTCTTCAATCTCTCTACTCAGAGGTGCTCCCGATTACAGCGCGGACATTGCATCGGAGTTTCACGCCTAAGCGCATGAGCAATTGCAAGTGAAGGACTCGCTCAAGGCTCCTACGCGACGGCTTGAGGTGGATTCGAACCTGGAACCCTCCAGCTCCAAGGCACCGAACCCACCACTACACCACCATGCACCGATTCCGCCTCAGATCATCTAGGGATAGCCTGAGTCTGTCCCAATCCAGAATAAAGGAGGTGGGTTCCGCGGTGGGCCTGCAACCGACCTTGGTTTAAAAGAAAACAAGTAACAGAAAGAGGGTAACAAAGCATCATCAGAAGGAGAAGACTGGGATGGTTGTGGCATGTCTTTCGAATGGTGGACGAAGATCGCACAGCCAAATAGGTTATGTTGTTGAATACTGGTGGAAGACGGAAGAGAGGGAGACCACGGACCACAGACCACAGTCAGAGAGGACTTGGGGTGTTTGGAGATATCTTGGGACGAGGCCAGGGAGCTGGCGATGGACAGGTCGAGTCACGAGACGAGGAGATACGTTGCCCGATGTGCAGACCTGAACGGGAAGGACCAAGTAAGTATGTGCTGCAAGGTCCCATTTATGCGCTGGTCTTCAAATTCACTTTTCTGAACGTGTTGTTGTCTGCACTCTGCAGCCTCTATGTAGGCTATAGTAGCTCAGAGCTGGCATGGATTACAGCTGCAATCTTAGTTGGAGTGGGCAGGGATGTCACTCATAGCTTTTCCAGCTAGATCTAGGGTTTTCGGCTTAATCTAGGTTTCTAGGTTATTTTGAAAACCGGCTTAATCTAGGTTTCTAGGTTTTTTGTCGAGATCTAGATTTTTTCGACGGCGGATTTTCTGACATTTTCCCGAAATATAGACTTTTCGGGGAAAATGTACGAAACAGTAGTAAAAGTGGAAGACTAAAGGAAAATTTTTGATTTTAGAGCGAATTTCTAAAAAAAGGTCATCAGTAAATTTGAAAGCAGAAATAGAAATTTTTCGGACCCTGAAAGACTAAAAAAAGTCGTCAGAAATTTCAAGCCCGAAAATTCAGTGTATTTTTCAACAAATTTCCGATCTAGCCTTTTCTAGCCTTTTTTCGGCTCGATCTGACTTTTTAAAAACAGAGTGGCATCCTTGGGAGTGAGGCACGTTCGAGTGCTATAACAGGCACTTTGCGGTGAAATCTCGTCGTACGTCGTAATGTATTCAGCGGGATATCGCATAATGGATATCATAAAATTATTAATGCAGCGATAACGGCTACGAATGCATATTGAATAGAATGCATCATCATTCGGACAGTCTTTGTTTTGCATATTAGAAAGAAAGCTACGACACAACGGGGGTTGTGTGCTTGCATGAACAGATAAAAGACAAATGTATGATGTAGGCCTACAATCCCCTATACATCATACAATGACGCTTTATGTCTCGGGGTGGGCGCCACTGATAGAACGGCTATTTATCAACGAACGTTCGCTCAGCAGAACAGCGCATGTTGTTCTAATGATGTAGCGCCATTTACATTTTCTGCTTCTAACATGGCCGAGTTTGACAGTTCTCCCACAATATAAAATATTATTAGCGCGTGCCATAATTACACGTATACACGTAGGCCTATATACAGGATAGCTTATAAATGCGATCTACAGTAACACCCTGATGGGATTATTGTCTTGTCTAGATGACTGTTAGCCTTATAGTCGCTGATGGTGCAAGAGAAGCACTTGAGAAATATGGTGTTAACTTCTTAACTATCGTATCGAGACACTTATATAGCGCCCTTGATGATTTCGATGGATGCATGTTTCTTATTCTTTGTTCGAATCTTTCTTGCTCTGAACTTCTTACTGTGAGCATATGGATATCTGGCATTGGATATCTTGCACAGCGATTATCTTGCAATAAATAACATACCAATATTATCTTGAGGTGAGTATAGGCCCGTGTCTGTCTTGCGGAGACTATCATAAAGTGAAAACGGATATCTGACGGTGGATTCTTGCGATGAATATCTTGCGGTGAAGAGCGATATCTGGCAATGAATAGACTATAATATTATCAGAATGA
>OX457036.1:21874668-21954668 GCA_949752735.1 Lumbricus terrestris
ATTATAGTCTTATATATGAATATACTAGCTGATCTACCCGGCGTTGCCCGGGAAATTTCGATTTTTAGTTCCCAGCCACGCCTGACCCCGCTCCCACGCCGCCCTTCTCACCTCGTCTTACATCGGCCCCAACCCGGTCCCACTCTGGTCGCCATTCCCACCTCGCCTTCTTCCAACCCGGTCCAACCACTTTGAATGCCCAGCGTTGCCCGTGACATTTATGTTTTCGGTCCAACTCAGCTCACACTCGTTCATGTTTACGCTATATATTCAGCATTTTTGCGAAACCGCGTGTCAAAAGATCTGACCTCGTCGAAAAATGAGGTTAAAAATCTATTGGTTCGTTAAAAATCGATCGGCGAAAACTATTGCGTCTTAAATAGGCTAGTGATACATATACGGTGTAGATATTAATTAACGGTACAAAGCGCTATAATTTTAAAAGGGCCGTGACGTCATTGATGTACTGGTTTCCGTCATCAATATATCTTTGATGGTTTCAATGTCTGTTGAAAATATGGTTGAAAGCAAATAAAATGGCGTCTTAAACACAGCGTTAGGATTGGATGGAAAATGAAATGTTTCAATCTCGGGAAACGGTAAGATTTTTGGATCGCGAAGCCCGATAGTGTTCCCCGGTGATGCTAAAAAGTATTTTTGTAAATATTGAGAAAAATCGGTCGGGTGGATAAGAAGAAAATTGGTTCATTAATCTGTTACGACTTGTTTTTATAGGTATAGATATGTACAGAATTACAGATATATATATACATATATATATATATATATATATATATATATATATATATATATATATATATATATATATATATATATAAGCGGACTCAAAATTATACTTGGAAGTTTTGGAATAAAGTCAAATTCGTAAAGTATATATGGAAATAGATTTAAGCAAATTAAAAACGAAATCGAATCAACAATATAAATCGAATCAACAATATTTTGGGATAAACCTAATGAATTTGAAAATAATTTAAAAAAAAATAGTAGATGGTAAACTTCTTTTCGGGATATGACGTGTGTGACATCACCTATATAACTATTTATCGTCGACTGCCTGCCATAAATTAAATTTGAGAATATAATAGCAGAACATAATATAATTTTATTAGTCCGATTCTATGACGTATAGACCCTACACTTGAAAAGGAGCTATACAGTGACACATATTAAGTCAGGCTGAGTAAGATTATATAATGTGGTGAGCAAGGGTGACGTTTGGTTAAGTTGTCAAGTGGCTCTGCATTGGTATTAAACACAATATACAGTGACTGCAGACGTCGTGGTGAATGAGGTGGATGGAGATTGTTGACGATGATCGTCTGTGAGATGTTCTTTCGGATGATCACTAAAGCATCTCGAATTCTTGATCATCGATCAAGACAGATCTATTGTTATATGCTGCTTTCACAAGTCAACTGCAGCGACGAATCTCTTTTTGTTCCTCTCTGTCTCTGTATCTATATCTTTCTCTGTCTCCTGTTCATGCTTGGCTTCGGCAAAAAATGTTAGCTTGATGAATGCTCGTCTGCTAGTTTGTCTGTCTGTCTGTCTTTCTTTCTGTCTGCCTGTCTGTCTCAATCCTTGGCCTCAGTAACAATGATGGCCGCTCTCTGTCTGCCTGTCTATCTGTCTGTCAGTCAGGATATCTGTCTGTCTGTTTGTCTAGCTGTCTGTCTCTCTGTCTGCCTGTTTGTCTGCCTTGAATTCTTAATCACAGTCGGTCTTGTTAGCAGAGTTTAATGGCTTTTACCGATTGGTGACCAGTGAAATGATATGACCGCTGCTGTTGCTGTTGCTGCTGCTGTTGCTGCTGTTGTTGTTGCTGTTGTAATGTTGCTGTGTTTCCAATTGTGTTGTCTTTCTTCGCTTGTGCAATTGTCATGTTGCTATGACAGTTCTCACTTTCTGTTGTTCGCTTTGTACTGTGTTTACATTGGTTTCAGGCTTTCAGTTGTCATTTCCGGATCAGAATCAGTTGGTTAGGCTCTGCTTTTGGGGGGAAAACTCAATTGCGATCGTTTAGTTCTCCAATTGCTTTCTGCATCCTTACTGCAGGCGAATTGCCGTTTATAACTAACTCAGTATACGAGATTTTCTTGCTGCCACTACACTAAAGCACTATCACTTGCTACCACCACAACTACTGCTAGTGCTATGCTTTACTTACTACTACCATATTAGGGTGCTATTATTACTTCTGCATGCTGCTGCTGCAACTTCTACTGTTTATACTGTTTCTGCTGTATACTGCTGCTGCTACTGTGATTACTGCTGCCGCTTGAACTACTACTACAACTGCTACTAATACTAGCTACTACTACCACTGCTGTCGCTTCTTACCAATGCAGCAGTAGCAGTAGTAATGTAAGTAAATCTCCAATGTGTTGTCGACCGGGCATCTTGTTACCAACAGCGTTTCTATTTTAGTTTATCAAGTTTCACATGCACGGCTGCATGCGACAGAGATAGACCTGTTTCATCGAAATCGATGAATTGCATGATGTTCAGAGATTCAAAGAACTACCTGTTCAGTACATGTACAACTATAGTGTACGTGCTGTGTACTTAGTGCTAATGAATTGCACCATATGAATCTTCACAACATAATTATCAATACAACTACTACTGCCACACTATATATTGCTAACACCCTGAACTGAAAGTAGTCATTGTGTTGTGGGATTATTATTATTATTAGTAGTAGTAGTAGTAGTAGTAGTAGTAGTAGTAGTAGTAGTAGTAGTAGTAGTAGTAGTAGTAGTAGTAGTAGTAGTAGTAGTAGTAGTAGTAGTAGTATAGTAGTAGTAGTAGTAGTAGTAGTAGTAGTAGTAGTAGTAGTAGTAGTAGTAGTAGTAGTAGTAGTAGTAGTAGTAGTAGTAGTAGTAGTAGTAGTAGTAGTAGTAGTAGTAGTAGTAGTAGTAGTAGTAGTAGTAGTAGTAGTAGTAGGTGTTGTTTTGGCTGTGTTTGGACTTCATCCGATAGGTCGATGGGTTAGAAAGACTGATCGCTGAATAATCCGTGGAATCACAATCGGATTACGATGATCAAGCCTCTTCTATTCATCCGACATTTTCAGATTAATAATCGCTATAGGTTTTATTTACGACACATGGATCATCGGATCATATATATATATATATATATATATATATATATATATATATATATATATATTGGATATATATATGCAGCATTAGGCAACGCGTTCTGCGTTCAGCGGTTCTGCTTGCATGTAGGATCCACGAGGTACAGACGATGGAAATTGGATGCAGTTGATGATAGGTCAACGGAATAACTCGTCAAGAAGCCGCCGTCGGCTTATCTAGAGGTGCGCATTCTGCCAAAATTAGATAATTTGTCTTTATGGCTTCTTGTATCCATCTTCTTGTATCCATCTTCTTGTATCCATCTTCTTGTATCCATCTTCTTGTATCCATCTTCTTGTATCCATCTTCTTGTATCCATCTTCTTGTATCCATCTTCTTGTATCCATCTTCTTGTATCCATCTTCTTGTATCCATCTTCTTGTATCCATCTTCTTGTATCCATCTTCTTGTATCCATCAGGTCATCTAGTTCTCTTATGGATGGATGTATCCAGATTTGACGAGGGCCTATGACAATAGAGACCGTTGCCCTCCGCAGAAATTTGTTTGGCATAATACAGCTGACTTTCTCTTATCTATAAAGAAGACGATTTTATGAGCAGCTTCTGCTTCGTCTCATCAAGAGTTATATATATATAAATAATATATATTATATATAATATATATTATATATAATATATAATATATAGTATATATATATTGTATGAACCGATACTTGCTATAGCTTGAATTCTTTGAAATGTTTGTGTTCACGCTAGCCTGTTTATCTGT
Organism: Lumbricus terrestris; assembly: GCA_949752735.1. Lineage (NCBI taxonomy): Eukaryota > Metazoa > Annelida > Clitellata > Crassiclitellata > Lumbricidae > Lumbricus > Lumbricus terrestris. The sequence goes on from OX457036.1 coordinate 21,878,570, forward strand.
TATTTTTGGAATTGTAGGCTATATTTCTTTGATCAAGCTATTGCAGTGTTCTGATTCAAAGAATTAAATTAAATGAGTTATCGTGATGGAATTTTGCTACCAGTGTTGTGCAGTGTCTGCTTTGGGATCGACATCACATACAAGTCACTATCTGATTCCAAAGCAAACATTGCACAACACTGCATATCATACATGGCCGTATTTATAGGATGTGTTTTGTGTGTTTGAACATCCCCGAAATGAAATAGTGTTAAAATGAAATGATGCACGATGAAAGCCACAAAAATGATATATGATATGATCTATGATATGATATGAATACAAGGAGTTTGAATATGAAGAAGGTTGAAAGAGAACATTGGAGAAATAGAGGAAACAGGTGAGACCTTATTGAAGTCCACAGTTGCGATTCTGGACTGGTATAGCCTAATAGTAACTGTACTAAAGCGTGTAACGTAGCCTATCTGCCTCTTATTACCCACTATGAGAGCCGACGACGCTTCTCCAAACCCCTTAGCCGATTGATTCGGTTGCTTGTCGGCTTGCCAAAGAGCGAGTATGCACCCCCGCTACAAAATCCTGGATACGCCCCTCAGCACATATAACTATCTATGTTGTTCGCTTCGGGCAAGAGACAGTCTGGTTATGTCAACTTTTCGGATCAAATCAGCCTGTCTCCTTTTTTATCTCCAGCTGCATGGATAGAGAAAATGTGGGCGACAAATTTATTTAGAGCCGTGCTCGTCATTTTGATTCCTTGCAACCATCAGGCAAATAGCCTTCAGCCAAAAGCATCGCTGTTTTATCAGTCCGCTTTAAGTCATCTGGAAAATCCAGTTGCACAATTTACTCCATCGAATTCTGGTCTGGCGACTGCAATATCTATACTGACGTCACCGACTCACTCAGTCTGTCACTTATTATCTACTTCTATGAACAATTGAACATTCTATGTTTGACGGCCATTTTTGAGTCTTTCGCAGAAATGTCTCTGTACCCGAATCGCTCGTCCACTCACTCACTCTCTCATTCACTCATTCATTTAGTCACTCATCCATCCATCCATTCATTCAATCAATCAATAACTCGAACAGTCACTCACTCAGTGAATCAATCAATAATTAATTCAATAACTCAAACATTCACTGCACCAATCACTTAATCATATAATCAATCGATCGCTCAATCAATCAATCATGCAATCAATCATTCACTCGATCCAATCTGCCAACACTCCTTTACACCCTCCTCCCTACCCTCTCTTTCACATGAGTTCTGCAGGTCTAGGTCTCTATAGGACTACGTAATGATGTATTAAAATGAAATGTTCGGAAATGGTCTGAATGTTTTTATTTCGGATAGTACGTGCTCACCGTACAGTTAAGTATTCACCTGTACTCGTTTAATTGTCAGCCGAAGGAGAGAGAGATCTTTCTTGCGGCAAGTTTATTGTCCAAGTTTATTGTCTTTACTCATTCTTTCATTGAACTCGCAGGAGGAGACCCTCTCTGTCTCGTTACGTAGACAAAAGTGCACGAATTAAAAGCTCAGCTTCTAACTATAGTATACAAGTTACGATGGACAGCTGCTATGAGCCAACAACCCTCGTCACCTGTCGTAGTAATGGCAATGACTCCCTCAGCAACTCTCAGCTGACGTAATAGATTCATTACATGTCTTCTGCATTCGCAGCAGAGTGTTTTCGACACCCTTAAAGACTTTAGCAACTTCTAAACATGTGCAACTACTGTATACACACTATACAGATAGTATCATGAAGGTTGTGAGCGCATTCAGGCCAATGTATTGGGTGCGTGCATGTGTGTGTGTGTGCGTGGGTGTGGGTGTAGGTATGTGTAGGTGTGTGGCACTGTGTGCGCGCGCGTGTGTGGGGGTGGGTTGGTATGTGTATGTGAGCGTGTTTCCAGGGTGTGGGTGTGTGTGTGGGTGTGTGTGTGTGTGGTTGTGAATAAGTGTGTGAGTGTATGTGTGCGCCAACATACATGTAGCTGTGCCAACTCCCAGGTCGATTTTTATGACCACGGGCGTACTAAATATTCAGAGAGATTATGGGTCTTGCAGTGAAGATTATATGCAGAATATTTTCCAATCGACTTCAACCGTGTTCAACGCCACAACGGTGTCGTTAAATCATTGGACGAAAAATATTCAGTGCCGTTGGATTTATATATATATATATATATATATATATATATATATCATATAGATATATATTTATATATCATATCATATATATATAGCCTATATGCAGTCTTCGTCATAGGCGCAACCACCCTATGGGACCCACGGGACGCGTCCCCCCAACTTTTGAGTCGTCCCCTAACTTTATTATTATGGTCCCCCCCAACTTTTAGGGCGTGATTCATTATGGTCCCCCAACTTTTAGGACGTGATTGCACCTATGGTCTTCGTTGGATTGCATCGCAGTTATTATTGATAAGATTACACATGCGAACTGCAGATCTAAACTAAATGCGTTACGACTAAACGTAAAGAATGGTTTGTTGTCTGTACACTGATGAGCCAAACTCTACAATAATATTGTGTATGGTATTTATGGAGAGAGAGTTGCCAGTTAATCAGGCAGGTTTCAGAAAGGGGCGAGGGACACGAGATCACATTGCAAATCTTAGATGGATAATGGAAAGACAACGAGAATTCGGACAAGAGGTCCACCTTTGCTTCATTGATTACAGTAAGGCGTTCGACTGCATAAATCATTCTTTGTTGTGGAGAACACTGCAAGAGATGGGAATCCCAAGACATCTCATCATGCTGCTCAAGAGCCTGTATGAAAATCAAGAAGCTATGATCAGGACAGAATGTGGAGACACGGATAAAATCAGGATTGGAAAGGGGGTGAGACAAGGATGTATATTATCTCCGTTCTTGTTTAACCTGTATGCAGAAAGAATAATGCGAATGGCAGAGATGGATGATGCAGACGAAGGAATAAAGATAGCAGGAAAAATACTAAACAATCTACGATATGCAGATGATACTACACTATTGGCGGGGAGAAAAGATGATCTTGCGGAATTCATAAGAAGACTAAAGAGGGAAAGCGAAAAAGCAGGGTTATATTTCAACATCAAAAAGACTAAGATAATGACCACGGCGGAATGGGATACCTTCGAAATGGATGGAGAGGAGATAGAGGTTGTGACAAGTTTTTCGTTTTTGGGCTCAATGGTGGAGAAGGAAGGAAGATGCGATAAAGAGGTGAGGCGGAGAATTTCAATGGGCAAATCTGCAATGCAGGGGATGGATAAGATATGGAGGGACAGGCATGTGAGCTTACAGACAAAGACGAGGCTTGTCAAAGCAATGATTTTCCCCATAGTGCTATATGGAAGCGAGTCGTGGACGAAGACGAAGGCGTTGGATGACAACATTGCTGCGTGTGAAATGTGGATGTGGAGAAGGCTGCTGGGAATATCGTGGAAAGAAAGGAGAACAAATGAATCTGTGCTCCAGGACATAGGTCAACTAAGAGGGGATATGTCGTTGCTGCAGATGATCATCAAACAGAAGCTGATGTTTTTCGGTCACGTAATGCGCACGGATGGACTGGAGAAGGCGATGATGCTGGCATGTGGAGACAGGGGCTTCTATCCCTATACATGGCGGGCGCAGCTTGCGCCTAGTGAAAAATAGGGGGGGATAAGGAGACAGCCAAAATTCACGTCGGTTGGGGGGGATGGTCGGACATGGAGGGCAGCGTTCAATCTAGGCATCACTAAAGGAAGATAGTAAAGGAAGATCCCCCCGGAAAATACTTCCCCTCCATATAAATCTGGACAAAATGGTATAGGCCTAATAGTTTTTAGCAAAATGTATACACTTTATACACTTTGAGTTTTTAGTTAGGTTACTATCTGCATTTTTGAATTACATGAGCTGCTATAACAGCTATAATACACTATAAAAATTTCCTATTATATGATTATAATTATGTTTACTATCTTAATAAATAATACAATCATGTTATAATTGAAAAAAATAATGTTAATACAAATACTATTTTGCACAACTAAATGGCTTCTCTCCAATGTTATCTTTCAAATTTCAGACAGTCAAATTTGGTCCTTGAACACTTAGTAAAGCAACATCATTATTACGTGGGCTTACAATGTAGGACCTACATTGTATTTTATTGTATTGCATTGTGCTCTAAAAATTTATGTAACGACTCTCGAGTGCACACTGATCAGAGGCGCAAAGCATATGGCTGCCCAATTTTGGCAGCAATTCCTCCACTGAAACAGTAGAGTAATTTTGCTAAGAGGACAGCTTAAAATGCTGAAATTGCAATGCGGAAATCGCAAAAATTTCTTATGAGGAGGGGCACATTCCCTCCCCATACCAGGTCCCTTCTTGGCGCTACACATGCTTCGGCGATCGTCTGCTGGATGCTCGTTTGTCCCTCTCCAAACAAACCCTCATTCCCACACTAGAGGAGGGCATGCGCTAGATTGCATTATATTGCATACATAAAAGGGGGGGAAAGAAAATGGATTGCGCCCGGTTGCTTAGGGGGGATAGAAGCCCCTGTGTGGAGAGGGTACAAGGAGAAGAGGACGGCCGAGGATCAGATGGATGGAGGATGTACACAGGAAGACAGGGATGAATCTTGGACAATTGAGGGATGTGACACAGAACAGAACGGAGTGGAGAAGGCTGGCCATGACAGTCGCTAGAGTTCCTCGAACTGACGGCACAAGGTGACAAGGTGATGGTATTTATGCATTTATGAAGCACCTACAGTAGGACAAGCAATTCAGAGGCGGTAGGCCTATACCAGTGCGGACCGCCCCGTGATAAGAAGTAGGACTGTTGATTTATCGCGATTAACGCGTGCGATTAACGCGTTAAAAAATTTGGGATTAAAATTTTTAACGCATTAATCGTACGCGTTAATTTGGTCTGGTTAAATTTATCATTAAAATGAAATCAAAGGCATAAAAAATAGTTTTGAACGGAAAGCTCGTACTTAAAGCTAGTGATATAGTCTATGCAAATATTTAAAAAAGAATTTTGAGTATTATCGTAGCAATTCTTTGCTCAATTATCGCCTGAATTCGAACCAAAACAAGCATACATATTTAACGCTAACGATGAACCGTCGACATCGGCCACATCGCATCGTCCACTAAAATTGTTTCGGCACCCAGTCAGACTACTTTGGTTGAACTCCAGGAGATGGCAAGACCAATGAATTCAGGTTTCAAATAATAAATGTTTACAGAAGGACAAATGAGACGAGGTTTGGCAAGAAACGCAGCCTTTTGTGAGCAGATTGTGACCAAGTTGATGAGGTTATATACATTGAAGTAGGTCTACCATTGTTAGGTTAATTAAAAAGAGCATCTGTTGAACCGACCAATGTAAATAAACTGGTCTGCTTAAACAATTGCCTGAATAAATAATTACTCCGGATAGTCAGAAAAATAGTAGGATTAATATACTTGAAAGAAACGTATTGCGATTAATTTGCAGTTTATTGCGATTAAAAAACTTAATCAAGCGATTAATTTCGTTGAAATTTTTATCGAAAACCAGCCCTAGATTTTAGTAAAAGTGAAAGAGCGAGAAAGACGGCCAGAAAAAATTGCTTGAGCCGTTGAGCGAGCAGAGGAGAAACACCGTTCTCAAAGAGAAACCAATTAAAGCAAATTCGACAGCTTCGCGCTACTCTGAAAACAGTTAGCTTATAGGCCTAGGCTATGTATTAGCCTATTACGGTATATGTATTATTGTATTATTATAGGCATAGGCCTATGTATTTTAGGCCTACACTGATTTATATTGATGACCTGCATACGAATTTGTAAATTGTACGCTTGTATTACTTTGTGGTGAGGGTCAATAAAGAAGATTGATTGATTGATTGATTTATTGATTGATTGATTGACACGACTTCACTATACTGCAACGCAATGCTCTACGTCAGTGCTGTCCAACTCGCGTGACCCGCGCGCTGATTCTAACTGGCCCGTCTATATCTACATATCTGTATAAGCTAGGGAACTTTTTAAAATGACGATAACCAAATAACAGAAATATTCTTGCACAGCCATAAGTTCGCAACTTGGCTTATTATTTGACAATGTGAACAAGAAATCCAGTTCCCACGTCGCATTCGCTATGATTATTCCACAGTAAATTTTAATATACAGCTTAAACAATTTATATTATTATTATCGTGATCGCTGCCTTTGAGTTTATCGGTGCGGTCACCGGCTTTAATAAAAAAAGTTCTACGGTGTCAAAAAGGTTGGACACCACTGCTCTACCCCTTCTACGGTCTCCCTGAATGCACATACTGCTTCAGAACAATGCGTCAGGCTGTAAAACTGTGTCTTGGACTCTCTTGAATACCGAGACCATAATGAATTTGCGTTACAAAACCGTATCTGTTTGTTCGCTCGAGACTTGGAAAAGCTATGAAATAACGTCGCTTACTGGTTCATATAATCAGGGCTGTTTTTAAGGCATTTTTAGAACTGCACTCCTTCTTTCCTTTCCCATCCTCCATGGTAAATTACTCTTAATCGGAGGGAAATGGGCTTTTTCAACTAGTTTTAACTGCACAGAAGTGCTTCTACATTTTTCTACAACTGCACAAATCCATTTAGAGCTGCACATTTTGTGTACAACTGCACGTTAAAAAAGCCCTGCATGTAATGAATGCCTAGCCTTGCTACATAATTATGCGTGACACAATTACAGGTGTATTACAGGCCTGCGCATTTAATGACACAGACCAAAATAGGTTGCAGATGTAGACCAGATCGGCCGCTACAATTCATTCACTGTCCCATCCGTCAATTCAAGCATCAATGCACTCCAGCAAGCGGACATGATTAACCAGTGACATAATTACTGAAAACGTTTGGCCATGAAAATTGCTGTATTCGCGAAGAACTGTTCCGAGTTCTACAGCTTTTTGTGGGACGGTCCGCCGTGAAAGACCGTTGTCAATATATATATATATATATATATATATATATATATATATATATATATATATAATTATATATAACCTGTATATATAGGCTATATTTAATTAATTCGTATATATATATATACGAATTAATTAAATATAGCCTATATATACAGGCTATATATAATTAATTCGGATTTTTCCTTTGATCCGCCGCTGCCTGGTGCCATTCACGAGAAGGCCGCCTTTGTTCAGCCGTTGAAACTGATTAGGACCATCAATTAATCTCGTGTGTGCGTCTGCAAAGGTAGCTAGCGACGGCGCACCTGTTTAATCTGGCGCTGATTGAGATTCCGAGACTGCTACAGCTTCTCTGCAGCGCAGATTCAACATCTCACAGGCTCACAGCACCTTCCATGTGTTTCGTATCAGCTATATGATCTGCTGCATGGGCGAGTGTGTATACATATAGTATTTTATGCCATGTATTACTAGTGTAATATATAATGACGATTTTCTTCGTATTAAATCGGAACGAACTATATACATAATATAAATTATATGTATAATTGTGTATATCGATAGCCAACAGCACAAACGTTGTATGGGCAAAAACCAAAACTTTTCAGGAAGTAGAAAAAAACGTTTTTGCAAGATAGGCCTACATGTTCCAGCAGGGACTTTTGGGCTGCAGTTCTGCACAAAATGTGCGGTTCAAAATGTATTTGTGCAGTTGTAGAAGCACTTAAATGTGCAGTTTAAAAAATAGTAAAAAAATAGGCCATTGTCATCCGATAGGGAGAACTGGAGGATGGGAAGGGGGAAAGTGGCATGTACACTGTACAGTTCAAAAAAATCTTTAAGAGCTCTGGCGCACAGATGTCAGGTGGCTGCACTTGGTTTGCGTAGGATTCTATAGACTCTAATGTTTTCTTATGTTGCCATCATAAACACGGTCACCACGCAGTTTTCGTCATCAGATCTGTCGCCACTCGGTGCATGACTCCTTTTGTCGCTGTCACTGCTATAGGCAGTAAGTTATACTGTTAGCAATGGCATCGTATCGAAAGTCGCATCAGAGAATAGAAAATGGCACCGTATCGAGGCATTTGACGTCTGGGGTAGGAGGGAGTGCGTGATGATTGGCAAGTGGAAGGGGAGAGTGGCGTCGTGTGGGTAAGACAATCACGGCGCTTGTTTCGAGGTGTGGTGGATCACGTGACTGGTCGATATTTGATGCTAATAAAGCTTTCTCAAAGCCAGCTTTAGAACTCTGCACATCATCGCCAGGGTTCGCTACTCAATGAATGATCTGCGATGATTGATGACGACGACGATAATTAGGGTAATTGTGGAGACGAAAACAAAGCAGTAATAATATTCTCTGTCGACATGAAGAGCAGATATTTACAAAACCCACTTACTTGGCACGAGAAGTCGTTTGGTTCTTCGTAAGGTGCTATAAATGGCCACATGCATACATACATGTATACACACCTGCACACATAAATGCATACATAGGCCTACATGCACAGTTGCATAGATACATACATACATACATACATACATACATACATACATACATACATACATACATACATACATACATACATACATACATACATACATACATACATACATACATACATACATACATACATACATACATACATACATACATACATATATACATAAATTATATACGTACATACATACATACATACATACATACATACATACATACGCACATACATACATACATACATACATACATACATACATACATACATACATACGTACGTACATACATACATACATACATACATACATACATACATACATACATACACACACAAACACTCACACACACAAACCCAACCACGCACCCACCCACCCATCCGTCCGTACGTAAGTAGTAGGTACTACAGACAGATTTAGGAAAAGATCATGCAGAGATTGAAGACGAGTATATGGGGCTCGTGGTTAGGACTTGATAGGCCAGGCAGGCCAATTTAAATCTTTTATAATTCTACGTATATAAGACTTATTACGAGCAGCTGTGTAAGGCTGTAAGCATAGATTGAAGATGTTTGTGCTAGAAGGAATGATGCAATGCCGCACAAACCATAGCATCTTTTATGTTGACTTGAACATCTGTAATGCATGAAAACCCGAGTTGACATGATGGAGGCAAGACCAAACAAGACAGCAACCCGAAGGGGTGGTGGTGCTTCTTCAGGATATGGATGGATGGATCCGATTTGACCAGGGTCTATGACAACAGAGGCCGTTACCCTGGACAGAAATTTGTCCGGCTTATTACAGCACTTCTTCAGGACAGACACCTCATCACGTGGTCATTGATCGGGCAGCACGTTTTGAAGCAGGCATCGACTTAGTCTACTCCATCGATTTATTGGATTTATTCTCTGTGGATTTATTGCATTTCGTGCACGTTCCTCAAAGATTAGATGTGTGCGTGTTAGTGTGGTCCAAAAACAAAAACTTTCTCAGAGTTGGGCTCCACAACCCCAGTTTTGTTCTTTGGCAGGTCAGTATCACATCTACCAAATTTTAGAGCGGTTGGAATATATTTAGAGGGCGCTCAAGGTCAATGTTTTTTCACCGTTTGAGCATATAATCAGTGATCTGCAATGAAGAATGTAAGCTAGAATTTGAGTTGAATAAAAATGTGTAATTGTTGCAAATGAAAATAAATGAAGGTTTTCAAATGTCCAGTGTTTCTATGGGTACAATGGCACACTATATAGCTATTCTTGGATAGCACCTTCAGTGTCCTTCACTATCCTCTGTCATCTTCACTAACGTGGCCTTGGAACAGGATGGATAGATCTTCCTGTGCCGTTTCACGAGCCTAAGAAGGCACTGCTTCTGTTCTTCGTTCTTTGTCAGTGATGAATTGTACTGTTACAACAAAGCAATGGCTCGCTCAGCACAGTCATTCACAACTGTCATGACCGACGCTGCCATATAGAGAACCTGGTAGAAGGGATCGTCGCTCCATTCCTCATGGTCCTTTGTTAGAAAGCCTTGGGCCTTCTCTTTTCCATTCAAGTGCAGAACGTCAAAGATGACAGTAGTTCTCTCTGTGAAGCAAGATGCAAGGCCAAGAGAGCTGAGGTATTCAGGCGGATGGTCGAGGCGTTTCACGGAATTGATGGATCGTGGAAGTTGGAGGTTTATCGCCATCAGTATTTTCACATCCGCTCCTATTCTGTCATCAAACAATGACAGGCCAACAAAAATTTCGAAAAAATAGCAAAGATCCTGCCAAGTGCGGTCGAGGCCACCTTTGCCACTGTTACATTTGTATATTTACTGAGCTCCTCAAGAAGTAGCAGGCACTCTAAAAGGCAGAGGAGCCTCATGCCAGAACCGAACATAGACGAGACTCAGAACAGTGCCATCTCCTTTACACTGTGCTTCTCTTTGACAGTTAGTAAGAACTGCTATTGGAAAAGAAATATTTTAAGGCTATAGATGGCTTTTGCTATCCAATGCGCACGATGGAAAGCTGCAGGCGCCCGAAAGGAGACCCATGACTTACTTTCACCACCCAGGAAGATCAAGCTGAGTTTCAAGAATTCCTCGTAGTCTTCTCTTTGATGTGATCCTTCCATGCGGCGTTGCCTTGCAGAATTTTACCATTTCTTCTCCAAGAGCAAAAGTGTGTGCACTGTGCAGTGAATATGTTATCAGAAGAGACTTCAAATTTCGCCTTGTCAATGTTGGGCCAGCTTTACTGGAACCTCCTGAACATAAGAACTCATGGTCCTCCAGTTGGTCTAAATAAAGATCCGAAAACAGCAGTAAGTGCAAGTTCCATGACATGATGGCGGCAATCCACCCACACTAATTCTTGTTCAAGAGCATTCTCAATAAAAGTGCAGGCACTGTTCTTGAGACAAGTATTGCTGGCAGTGATATCAAACACTAATCCACGAACTCGATTCTGAAGACCCCACTCATCCAGTGTGCTCATGCAGACATGCTTTGGCTTGTTCTTTACCGGTTCACAGGCCAATTTTTGTTACTCCCAGCAAGATCTCTTCCCCGTTACCTGTGACAAGTAGGCCTACTGCAATTCTGGCAACTGCTTCTTTCTAGCCAGAAATGTCGGGTAGAAATTTACCATCCCAGCGGCACATAGCCAATGACCGCCCTGTCCGTGCATCTACCCTCCTCTTCACGGTTCTTGTAGCACGATCTTCGGATGGAGCATCTTGACAAAGTAATCGTATTGACATTATGGCCAAGAAACTGTGCAACTGCACCAAGAATATATGTGGCACCTCAGTCTGGTATATTGACTCGGTCCAGAGTAGAAGTGGCATTGGGATCCGTAAGGATATTGAACTTTGCTTGCTTTGGCTGAGATTTCAGTCTAGGAGCTTGGAACTCATCATCAGAATCAAGTGCAGTGGAACAACTGTATTATGAGGAAATTGTAAGGATTTGAGCTACCTCTAAAAGTGCTCCAATCTGCTTCAAATTTGGTACAAATCTTACTTAGAAGAGGTAGAACATATTTAGACTTGTGGAGCAAAGTTTTGCTGAAGATGATTTTTTACCATTGTCTCATGGACCACACTAGTGCGTGTGTGTGTGTGTGTGTGTGTATGTGTGTGTGTGTGTGTGTGTGTGAGTGTGTGTGTGTGTGAGTGTGTGTGTGTGTGTGTGTGTGTGTGTGTGTGTGTGTGTGTGTGTGTGTGTGTGTGTGGGTTTGTGTGCGTGTGTGTGTACCGAATAAAGACATCCATGCATCCTGGTGAATCATATACGAATGCGATGAGATCATATATATGTAAGTCGTTTGGCATTTGATTGCATCCTTCATCCTCATGTCTCTTCCGTTTTCTAACCTTTCTCTGCAGTCTAACGCTTTCAAATGCATCGTCCGTGTATATAAGAAGGGGATTGGTCCATGCAAGAAGTCACTTTATGAACTGACCCGGAATTCAATAAAGACCTCGGACCCATGAGTATATCCTCTCTCTTTCCGATCAATTCGATCAGAATCCCGATATAGGCTGCGCATCTGGCTGTGCAAGGCAATAGAGTACAATCAAGTAGGTCTATACTTTATCATAGTAGCATATAATAATAATAATTTTCGTTTATTCAACAATCCGGTTGACAGACCGCAACCGACTACAGTGTATAATTATGCAGTTGAAACAATTTACAGTTGCTCAAATTACAGAATACATAATCTTAACTACTAACAGAACAGACAGCCTGCAATAATCGGCGCTAATAGCACCATACACAATGCATGTCCGCCCTATACGGGGCGCAAACTCGTCACTTCTCGCTCCCCGTCCCCGATGCCACATCATGCCAGTGTGTTATATCCATTGCGCTACCGGGTTCCCTATTCTTGACTCCAAAACACGCAGGTGGCTATTGTACTTCTAGTCTTCTACGATGTAAGAACGTAACTTGTCTGAAGATTTGGCTTTTATAAAACAAAAATTCCGATGACTTATCACGGAAGTCGTTCGGTCTTGTGTCTGAACTTATGTCAAGAACAAAAGCTGTCAGATGTATACAGCCGTACTGTCCGTACACAGCTCAATGCACGAAAATACTTACGAAACCAATAAATATTTCTCACATTTAGGCGTGTTGGTGCGTATTTGTGCGTATTAACTGACGCAAATCTGCCTAACAATTTCATCAACTGCAACGTGTATACAGCGTCAAACTGTCTGTCTACAGTCTGTTTGTCTGTCTGTCTGTCTGTATGTCTGTCTGTCTGTATGTCTGTCTGTCTGTCTGCATGGGCGGAGTTTGGTTTCCGCTCTTGGAGGGGCTAAAGCCTACTTGGGGGGCTAAGCCCGGGAAAAGACATCATTTACACTTAAAAAGAAAAGAATTTGGGTATTCTTGGCGGGGCTTAGCTCCCCCTAGCCCCTGATAAACTCCGCCCATGTCTGTCTGTGGGTAAGTTGGCGGCTATCGGGGTCAGACGATGGGGTCTTTCTGTCTGTCTGTATTCGTCTATCCATCTGTTTCTCTGTAAATCTAAATATATATGGATGCTGTAAATCTAAATATAGATGGATGAACAGACGGACGGACGGACGGACGGACGAATGACAACCTGAGAAAAGCCGAGGTGATAGACAGCCGCAGAGACTCGAATAAAAATAGAGAAACAGAGATAAAGAAAGAGAGATATATTATTGTCATAATATACAATGAAAAACATGCAGAAAGAAAATCGACACAAACAGAGACATATATAGTAGCAAAGAGAGAGACACACACACACAAACACACACACACAGAGAAAGAATCGGAACCAGACCAGACAGACAGACACCCTCCGCTCCCCGGGTGGGAGCGGAGGGTGAGTAGATGGGATGCAGTCAAGGGCAATCGTGTCGACGTGGGTAAGTTGACGGCGATGGGGGTCAGACGATGGGGTGAGAGACGATGGCCTGGCATCATCCATCTGCATCGAATGATGCAGCAGACGATGAAAAAACCGACATCGTGTCTTTTATTGGCAAATTGCAAGGTTTGTCACGGACCGCTGACCCCAAACCCTCCCCTATCCCATATATCCTCCGTCCAATATATCCTCCATCGCAACCCAGCCAGCAGCAGCAGCAGCTGAGATGGCATTCTGCTGCTCTTAAAAGATGTCTTCCGTCACAAGATATGCCAATGTGTGTGTATGCAGTTCATGCATACATCACAATATATTTATGCATGTGTCCAGGTGTGTGTGTTTGTATGTAGACCCTTTGCGTATGTAATATGTATGCATGTATGCGTGTGTACGCACAGGATACGTGAGCGCGTGCGTAAATGCGAGCGCAAATGCATGTATGTATGTATGTATGTATGTATGTATGTATGTATGTATGTATGTATGTATGTATGTATGTATGTATGTATGTATGTATGTATGCATGCATGCATGCATGTATGCATGCATGCATGCATACATGCCATACATTTTGAATCACTTTGAATCTCGTTGGTTCCCAGTCACTTTGAATCTCGTTGGTTCCCAGTCACTTTGAATCTCGTTGGTTCCCAGTCGCTTGGTTCACACTTCTCATCAAAGTGCTAACACGACAGTTGTTGCAATTCGACCAAACTAATTGGCGACAGCAGCAACCGCGTGTTCTCTCAGCTTCTGTTGTTTAAACAGCTGCTGCATAGAATGATAGAAAGCATAGAAAGCATTGTTTCTTTCTACATGCGATCAATCATTCAGTGCAGAGTTTATGTATGCCATGAACTCTTTGTCTGCCGCATTAGATAAACACAACCACTTCAAACGAGAAGTAGAGCAAGCAGTCACTTCTGCAAGACTCATGATGATAGCAAAACCATGCGTTCACAATATGTTAGCTGTATAGGCTACGTCACTGTTTTAGCATCGAAGAACTATCTCTTGAGTCTGGATATTAATCAACGATTACATGAGAGCAGCTTTCGTCCCGCGGAATGTGATGGAAATTATTGTCCAATCCTCTCCCTCACCGTCTCATCATCCCACCAACAGTGTACAGCCGATGTACTCGTTGCAGCTGAGTTGGCTATATCTATAGGCCTTTATAGTTATACGATGCAGGTGGAACAAGCAGCAGATAAATGGACTAAAATTAAACAAACAGTTAGCCTAAAGAATATTACTGAGGCATATAATATAATTTTATTGTATTCTTCGCAGGTGCTTACATGTATATATAATATATATATTTTATATATATATATATATATATCATTTTATATGCCAGATGGGTGGCGATACGCTGGCAGTAAAATACCAAGACGATTGAAATCCGCAAAAACCACGACACAAGTGACATAGCGACCCAGATGCTTCAAGGTGTCTTGATGTGGAGCTGGCATGCACAGGCCGGTCAGGACAGACCGGTGGAGAGAGTCGGGGGAGAGCGTCGAAAAAACTCATAATAGATTCTTTTTATTCAAAGCATCTGTTACATATGAACAAAATCATATTATGCAAAAAATCATATTACACGAAACTAGTATAATTGCATAAATTTCATATTGCAACTATTCGTTCAATGCAAGACTCGCTACATTGCAAGTTTCCTAGAGACTAGAGAGCATACATGCTCACGTGCTCACTCTCTGAGACATTCTATGAGTGCTTGAAATCTGTTCTTTTTGGCCGTGCTGGAGTCGGGAGCACCTCTGAGTAGTTTCTTTGAAGAGGTCCTATAGAAATACTCAAAATCAATGCATGAATGAATAAGTTTGTGTGTGTGTCCAGTCACACTTTAAGGTCTGTTGCTGTATAGACACTTCTGCTCACAGTGCACGGAAGCAGATAATTGTATCGATGAGTTGACGTGTGGATGAACAACAAGAGTCTTTGTCGACGGATCGATGATAGATCGATTGATCGATCGGTGATAGACTTCGACCTGCGACTTCATTAGCCGAGTAGCACACGCACATACACGCACACACATACATACACAGTACACACACGTACACACATACACACACGTACACACACACACACATATACACGTACACACACACACACGTACACACACGCACACATATACACGTACACACACACATACGCACACATACACACACATCTACATATATATGCACACATACACACACACACATACACACGCACACACATACACACACGTACACAAATATACCCACGCACACGTACACACATACACACACGTACACACACGTACACACACGCACACGTACACACACACGTACACACACATGCACACATACACACATCTACATACATATATACACACACATACACACACATACAGACACATACAGTACACACATATACACACATACACACACGGGCAGAGAGAGAGACGCTGTGCTGTCTCGCATGAAACGATCCTTCGAACCGTGAACGACGACGATGACCGTTGTATTGAATCAGACGTCAGTTGCATCGCAGGCACAGAAGGCGTTAGACCATCGTGTCTCTCTCTCTCTCTCTCTCTGTCTCTCTCTGTCTCTGTCTCTGTCTCTCTCTCTCTTTCTGTGTATGTCTCTCTCTCTTTACAGACACACACACACCATCCTCTTTTATAATGTCGTCTATGCTGTAGTCCTCAAGAACATCGATACCAGTGGCGGCGCCAGGATTTCAGTTTCGGGGGGCTGAAGCCTCGACGGAATTCTCATGAAAATTTTCTACATTCGCCGCCGAAATTTCTGACGACCTTTTTTTTTTTTTTTTTTTTTTTTAGTCATCAACCGAAATCTTAGAAAAATTTTCTATTTTCGCCGCCATAATTTCTGACGACCTTTTTTTAGTCGTCAGCCCCAAATCGTGGATATTCCACTGTAAAAAATTTCGGATGGCCCTTTTTTTAGGGGGGGCTGAGCCTCTCGTAGGGGGGGCTTAGCCCCCCCAGCCCCCCCTAGCGCCGCCACTGATCGATACATGTATTGGCACAAATGCATGAATGGACATCGGTCAATTTACTGCAGGCTTAGTTAAAGGCAGACATGAACAGCACAGTTACAGTTGGCATACGTATACGAATTACTTGTATACATAGACATTCGCAGGATAAAAGGGCATAGCACGAGCAAGGGCATTATAATGCATAAGCATCGGTATAATTTTATTAACACCACCACTGTCTGCACTCTGACCCAAATTTCATGCTGAACACTGAACAGTGAACAGTGCCTTTTTGTGTAGAACTGCACGTTAAAAAGAAGTCCTGCTTACACCATTAGAAGCGTTCTGCATCCACCGCTCAAAACTGGTGTCACGGGATATTCCATCTGGGGCTGGAATATACCGGGTGTTTGTGTAAGTGCATGTGTGCGTGCTTATGTTTTGCAGTGTAATATATTCTCCTCAAAGCCGCTGACAGATGCATTCATGCACATTTGATCTCTACATAGAAATGTTTCTAAGACGCGTTCATCGACCCAGCGCACACATCTAAAGAGAGATGGCCGCCACCGCGTAGGACAATCAGCTTCGAATCGAAGAGAGAAGAAGACGACGACGATGCAGCCTTAGAGTTTTATTTATAAACGGACGCGACTAATCACAAAGACGACGCCGCCCTTCCTTTTTTCCTTCCACCAACCGCCATTTGAATGCGCCTTGCACAGTAGCCATATAGTTCAGGTACGATGGTGATGATGATGATGGGTATCGATCTGCCTTTCAGTCTTTGGTCTTTGAAACGACACTGGCGACATTGACGAGATCACCTGTGTCATGGATCTATTATAAATATAGATCGTTTCCTGTGTTATACTTAGGCTTTTGCTTCTGTGTGGACCGAACACATAAAAAGAAGGAAATTCATCGCTTCCCGGCGTTCAATGGTTGAGAGATATATATATGTAAATATATATGCACTAGCTTTTATACCCGGCTTCGCCCGGGTTCCGTCAATTTTCCCCACATATTTTCCCCCACCCCTCCCCACCCCTCCAAAACACGCCACCACTAAATCCGACCTCCATCAGTACGCCACCCGTGAAATTTTTGTTTTCGGAGAAAAAAATTTCCCCAAATTTCCGCCCAACCCCTATCCTCCACCCCCTCCACAACACGCCACCACTAACTCCGACCTCCACCGGTACGCCACCCGTCAAATTTTGGTTTTCGGAGAAAAAAATTCCACCCCCCAAATTTTCCCCACACCTTCCTCCACAACACGCCACCACTAACTACGACCTTCACCGGTACGCCACCCGTCAAATTTTGGCTTTCGGGGAAAAAATTCTCCGCCCCCAAATTTCTCCCCACCCCTCCCCCACCCCCTTCCCAACACGCCACCACTAACTCCGACCTTCACCGGTATGCCACCCGTCAAATTTTGGTTTTCGGGGGGGAAAATTTCCCCCAAATTTCTCCCCACCCCTCTCCCACTCATCCACAACACGCCACCACTAACTCCGACCTCCATCGGTACGCCACCCGTCAAATTTTGGTTTTCGGGGAAAAAAATTCCACCCCCCAAATTTTCCCCACACCTTCCTCCACAACACGCCACCACTAACTCCGACCTTCACCGGTACGCCACCCGGCAAATTTTGGCTTTCGGGGAAAAAATTCCCCGCCCCCAAATTTCTCCCCACCCCTCCCCCACCCCCTTCCCAACACGCCACCACTAACTCCGACCTTCACCGGTACGCCACCCGTCAAATTTTGGTTTTCGGGGGAAAAAAATTCCCCCAAATTTCTCCCCACCCCTCTCCCACCCATACACAACACGCCACCACTAACTCCGACCTCCAGCGGTGCGCAACCCGTCAAATTTTGGTTTTCGGGGGAAAAATTTCCCGACCCCAAATTTCTCCCCATCCCCTCCTCCACCCCTCCACAACACGCCACCAATAACTCCGACCTTCACCGGTACGCCACCCGTCAAATTTTGGTTTTCGGGGGAAAAAATTTCTCCCAAATTTTCCCCCACCCCACCCCTTCCCCACCCCCTCCACAACACGCCACCACTAACTCCGACCTCCAGCGGTACGCCACCCGTTAAATTTTGTTTTTCCTGGAAAATGTTTCAATACAAATTTCTCCCCCCCCAACATCCACCACCCCCTGCACCCCACCTCACCCCCCCACCCACAACACGCCATCACTAAGTCTGACCTCCACCGGTACGCCACCCGTGAAATTTTGTTTTTCGGGGGAAAAAATTTCCCCCAAATTTCTCCCCCCCACCACTACCCCACCTTCCAACACCCCACCCTCACTCCACCCCTCTTTCCCATAACACGCCACCACTAACTCTGATCTCCACCGGTACGCCACCCGTGAAATTTTGGTTTTCTGGGATGAAGTGTCAAAATACCTCATTAGTATTCATGACATCCGGACATACATACATACATACAAACGGAAGGACAAACTTTGAGAAATATATTATAGATTTATATATATATATATCAATGGTTGATATAATATATATATATGTATATATTTATCAGACGAAGAAGAACGAAGTGCACTTATACGACTCGTCCGATCATCAGGACCTAACGCATGAAGACATTTAATATGATGCCCTTCAACTAATGTTGTCTCTCCTTCATAGAGAATGTCGGCAGAGTCGGGCTATATACCATGGCAGGTGCAGGCAGAGAGCTTTGTGCAGACGACCTGCCATCTAACAGTGCAGCTGCAGCTATAGACAGGATAAAAAAGTTTGCCTATGATTGCACTCTGCAGCGCAGGTCCATTCGAATAATACTTTGTGCTATAGTTTTCAATTAAAATACCATGCAAGGAAAATACAACATTCTGCGCTATTTTCAAAGCTATAAACCCCGCATAGGACTGAAATTATAGGAATATAATAATTATGATTTAGCTGATGAAAGAAACCAGAGTGCTATAGTTCAAAGTGAAATAAGGTTATTCTATACGCACTGAGAAATCTATGAGTATAGGTACTCATAATTGTAATCGTAATCGCAATCTCGAGATATCTACAGCAAAAACAGTGGCGGCGCCAGAATTTTAGTTTGGGGTGGCGGAAGCCCATGGTCGGAGACTTGGTCCAGAAGTTGAGGGGGACGAATCGCGGAGGAAATTTGCCATTTTCATAAGCATAAACTTGTGACGAATTTTTTTAGTCGTTTGGTCTGAATCTCACTATAATATGAAAATATTTTATTCTCCCTGTACAAAAAAACCCTGATGATCTTTGGGGTTAGCCCCCCCCCCCATCCCCTAAACGCCTGGCGCCGCCACACATAAAAGCGATGTCGCGGGAACCAGCTTATTCACAGGCACTTAATCAAAACAAAAAAATCGATAGGCAGCGGGCCAACACACGGCAAGTCAGGCAGGCATAGGCCTACTCAAGTGACTTGCAGCGCAGCAGCGGTTCTAATTTTAAATGATTCAGATGTCCGATTAAACGACTGTATGAACGAAGGAAACTGCTGAGTAAAATAGAAGTGAATAATATGCTGTGAATTCCATGGAGAGAAAAAGTCTTGAACTGTGTTTCATTCCTTGATTACAATATTATTACAAACTCAAAGTCGTGTTCTCAAAGTTCAGAAATGCAGTGAAGCGAACCAGGATATATCATATATATATATATATATATATATATATTCACCACCAACCTCATAATTAAAAGCCACGTATAGGATTCCTGTCCTGATCGATCGACGTCACGTACTCTGGATCTTCTGTTTATGATAGAAAGGCATTATAAATATTTATCACTTCGTCGCCTGTTACATGCTTAGGTCTATACAGCTTGGGTTGTATAATAATATATTATTATTCATAGTGCTGCAGAATGCGGCTGCAGCTTAGAAGCCTCGTCGGAAGCTTTGTCTAATCGGAGGTCAATAGGTGCGAGATGACTGTGTCTGTCTCCCTGGTTTTCTTTCCTTATCTATAGACCTATATGTGCATCTCCCTGTCTGCGTGTCTGCATGACTGTATGCGTCTGTCTGTCTATATGTATGTAGTCTGTATGCCTGTCTGTCTGTCTGTCTTGTCTCATAGCCTCTGCTAACACACAATCTCAACCTTCAACCAAACATAAGGTTCAGACCTACACTGGCCGAGCTAGAGAGATCCACGAAGACCTATCTGTATCTGTATCTGTAGCGCACCTATTGCTCTGTATTTTGCATTGGCTTCTTGCGTTCAGATTGCGAAAGGATTTGTCCTCTTCAACCTTCGTCCGTCCTTATCTAGGAATAATATGTCTCTTGAACAGCAAGATGAATCAGCGGAACCAGACAATTGATTAGACTGGAACTGAATAATCAATCAATTAATCAATCAATTAATCAATTAATCAATTTTGTTTATTCAAAGCATCATGCTGGTAGAATGCAGCTTATTGCATTTTGTTGGTTATTTGAGGGTTTATAAGTTTGTGTGTTCAAAATATTTGCCCCATTTCATCAAAACAAGAGTTTATCATAAATTTTGGTTTGACTTTGTGTCTATGAAAAATATAAAATGTTAAGACCGTGTAAGTTTCTTCGCATTTGCATAATAGAAGTAGCGAATTGACGTATTGCATAGCGATCTGATTCGCTTTCTTGGGAGTGGTGAATGTTTATGAGTAGCATGAAAGGCAAGTTAAGTGCATTGACCAGAGGCCCGAGCGCAAGTCCATGCATGCATTCATATACATAGGTCTAAAAAGGGCTCTAGGACCATTCCTCATAGGCTGATTGCTCATAGGCTGATTGGTCATAGGCTTATCGCTCATACGGCTGATTGCTCATAGGGTCTTTTGCTCATATATAGGCTCGTTACTCATATCTCTAAAATACACGAACTTTGTCCTAGGTCCAAAACAAATATACCGTTTGCTATATCGATGCCCTTCTTCACGCCTTAGCTAGTGCTAATCAATTAGGGACAATTAGCGTTGGTAATCGTAATCGTAATCGTAATCTCATAATTTCTAAAGCGCCACTGGAAAGCCAAGCGCGAGGCACCGGCTTATTCACGAGCGCTGCGTTGAGTTAGGAGGGTTGTCCGTGAGAGTAGTCCGTGGTGGTCCGGGTCGAGTTACCATAGGATCAGGATCAAATGCGTTGAGTCAAAAGGGTTGTCCGTAAGAGTAGTCCATGGTGGTCCGGGTCGAGGTACCGTATGATCAGAGGTGTGGAACAGCTACTAAGGTGGGTGTCGTCTGAGCCGGGAATTGGAGGGTGGGGGATCAGGTGAAACAGGATAAGAGTTCTTGAACAGGAGTGTCTTTAGTTTCGAGTGAAAGGCCCGAGGTGTGATGGATAGAGGAGCCTGAGGAAGGTGATGGTGTGTGATTAGTAATGATGGAGTAGGAACTGAAAAGGATCGGAACTCAGCAGGCAGATCATTCCAAAGGCGTGGTGCTGAGTTGGATATGGCTCGGTTGGAGAACTTGAGATGACTTGTGACCGGCGGTCGAGAGAGTGTAAGGCAGGCGGATGATCGGGTAGAACGGGTAGGCTGGATGGTGAACAGTTCGCGAAGATATCTGGGCTGGGGGCATTGTAAGGAGTTGTATGTTAAGGAGAGAACTTTGTAGTGAATTCGCTCTGGGATTTTCAACCAGTGAAGAGACTTGAGGATGGGGGTGATGTGATGATGTCTGGGTGTTCTGGTGACGGCTCTAGCAAGAGAATTTTGTATGAGTTGGAGGCGCTTAAGTTGTGTGGAATCAAGGTTTAAGAACAGGGAATTGCAATAGTCAAGCTTTGAGTGGACGATGGACGTAGCAATGGTGGAAGCAGTTTTGAAATCAAGCATGGGTCGGATGCGTCGGAGGTCCCGGATGTGCATGAAGCAGGAGCGCGATAGATTAGAGATGTGGTTAGAGAAGGAGAGGTGTGAATCAAACATTACACCAAGATTGCGGACCGGAGCATCAGAGGTGAAGGTAAGAGATGAAGAGTTAGTCGATAGGTGTATTGAAGGGTCAGGGATTTTCTTGATTTGGTCAGGAAGGCCTAGAATAATGAACTCTGTTTTGGAGGGGTTGAGGCAGAGGAGGTTGGACGACATCCATTGAGAGATCAGATTGACCACATTGAGAAGTTTAGCAATGGAGGTGGAGAAAGATCCTGGGGAAAAGGATATGAAGAGTTGGGTGTCGTCTGCATAGAGATGGTGGTCAACAGACGAGGATTTTATGAGATGACTTAAAGGAGTGGTGTAGAGAATGAAGAGGAGTGGACCCAGGACGGAACCTTGAGGAACGCCGCAAGATAGTGGAAGAGGTTTCGAACAGTGACTGGAGGCTTTAACAGAGAAAGATCTGGAAGACAAGTAGGACTCGAACCAGAGTAGAGCAGTGCCAGAGACGCCAAAGGAAGAAGAGAGTCGATTAAGAAGGAGACTGTGATCGATGGTGTCGAATGCAGCGGAGATGTCAAGGAGACAGAGGCAGGAGACTTGCTGATGACTGACGGCCGAGACCAGTTTATTGTAGAGAGAGACGAGTAGAGTTTCTGTGGAGTGGTGTTTAGTAAAGCCAGATTGGTGGGGATTGAGGAGTGAGTTAGAAGAGAGGTAATCGTTTAGGCGGGCAAGGACAATTCGTTCAGTTAATTTCGATAGAAAAGAAAGGTTGGAGATGGGTCGGTAATTTGATAGGTTTTCCTTGTCAAGATTTGCTTTTTTCAGAAGAGGAGTGACGAGAGATTGCTTGAAGACCATTGGGAAATTGCCAGTGGAGAGTGAAAGATTGATAATTTTAGTGATTATAGGAATGAGGACGGAAGCGCAGTCTTTTAGGAGAGCAGTTGGGATAGGATCTAATTCACACTGTTTGTTGGGAAGAGAGTTTAGCAGGAGTGACACTTCAGCTTCAGAGGCGGGATGGAGTATTGGAAGGGATGACTGAGAGACAGGAGGAGTAGGGTTTGGAAATGGAGGTGGATCAGTGTTGGAGGATTGTGAATCAAGAAGGGACTGCAATGTGAAGCGAAGGGATGAGATTTTGTCCGAGAAGAATGAACAGAATGTATCGGCCATAGAGGGGGGTGGAATGGAGCTCGGTAGTGGGGAGGGCGATTTGCGATGAAGAAGAGAGTTGACAGCTCTCCAGAGGTGGCGAGGGTTGGAGGAGCTGGAGTGAATGAGGGAAGAGTAGTATTTCCTTTTTGTAGCAGCAATGAGTTTATGGTATCTGTTTGTAGCTGATTTTAGGTTGGAAAGGGCTTTTTCTCTGGATAGAGCGTCAGTGGCGCTCTTGTAGATGTGCTGAAGTCGCCTACGAAAGGTTTTAAAAGCCTGAAGGTAGGAGGTGAACCAAGGATTAATGGCATGTGAGCTGGGTTTGGTGATAAGTGGTGCGTGAATATCAAGGAGGTCGGAAAGAGTGGAATTGTAGCAGGACAGTAGGTCATCAAGGGAAGAAGGAGGATTAAGAACAAGTTGAGAACTGCGAATATCTTTGATGAAGGCCTGAGAGTCAATAGAACCTGTGTGACGGAAAGAGTGAGTGGAAGGAGGAAGCCGAGCAAAGGGCTTAATTTCAAGGTCAGCCATGATAAGGTAATGGTCAGTTATGTTGAGCATAGAGTGTGATAGCTTTGGAGATAAAAGGGAGGTGTTGGCAGTTATGACAAGGTCGAGGGTGTGATTCTTGATGTGGGTCGGGAAGTTGACATGTTGGACGAGATTGACTGATGAGAGGAGGTTCAGAAAGTCAGTTGCATGAGAGTTAGATGGATCGTCAACATGGACGTTGAAATCGCCAGTGAGTAAGAATTCGTTGGGAGTAGTAGCAGCAAGTGAGAGGAGAGAGCTAAATTCATCAAGAAAGACTGAGTTTTTAGAGGAGTAATTAGACGAGGTAGGAGGACGGTAGATGTTAAAAACTGTGAGTAGGTCTGAGGAAAGTCGAAGTGTTGTGGACGAGCATTCGAAAGAACTGAATGTGTGGCGAGAAGAATTTAGGACGACAGCCGGCTCACGAACCAGGAAGGCAGTGCCGCCACCAGATATTTTTGAGGATTTAGAGGAGGCGGTTATTCGAGGGAAGCTTTGAAGAGAGTAGCCAGGTGGTATGCAATCGGCTAAATGGGCGGTTGAAGAGGTATTGGATAGCCAGGTTTCTTGGAGAGCAATGAGATTCGGTGGAGGGGAGCCGGAAGCAAGGTCGATGAGGGAAATAGAGTTGTTTTCGTTTAGTAGGGACCGGATGTTGAGAGAGTAGAGTAAAAAGGTCTTGTTTGAAAGTCTGGTTGTATTGTGAGTGGCCTGTTTGTGTGGGATATTTGCGCTGGAGTGATATGCAGATGATGGCCCAGGATTAACAGAAATGTCACCGCATAAGAGAAGAAGGAAAGATGGAAATAGTTTTTGAGGTCTGTAGTTAAAGCGAGGCGGTGTGATGAAATAAGAGAGCGGAATGACTGCGAGTTGACCGTGTTCAACCGTTGCTGTCTGGTAGGCTTGGCGTGGGTGGGGGGAGTAGGAATCATTGACCGCGAGGCAGCGGGCGCAGGTGAGAAGGAGGAGGAGTAGAAGCATTAATGAATGCATTGGAGCGTAGCGCGAGAATGATTGGTTGGTCAGAGTAATGGCAGGGAGATTTGAAAATATTTGAAACAAAGGAATTAGGAAAAAGGCTATATTTTAGAATTTACAGGGTGTAGAAAGATTTGAAGAAAAGGAACGAACTCACCGGGTTTATGGAGACTTCCTTGCAGAAAACCAAGATTGTTGTTGTAAAGAAGACGATTAAAAGACGGAAAATGATTTTGAAGTCCTCAAGCGCGATGTGTAGCCTGTACCCTCACGTGACCATGTTGGTAGACTAACACAATGCTCCTTGGACTCCAATCTCTGTTCCAATCTCTGTTCCAAAGCAGTCACCCAACAATGTGGCGTTTTTTCTCTGGAATGCAGAGAGATTGCGTCAAGCAGAAAGCGGCTTTCTTACAGGGTGTTAGTGGCGTTGAGCAACGAAGCGCCAAGCGATACCGTCTTCTCAAGGATCGTGTCCTGCGGGCAGTGGCAACTTACGGAAAAACCGACATCCTCACCTATCTTCGTGCCGTGTCGTACTTATCCTTTAAGTAGTCTGCACATCTGTAGTAGTTAACACTGAAGTAGTTAACATGTGAGACACTGAACTATTCTGTATTGGACATCTCTAGTAACGAACACTGTTGTAGCTAAAAAGTTTAACTGTTTTTAACATTTAACATTTAAATCATTTGTTATCTCTACTGTTTGTGACAGCATATTCAACTATTCTCTATTCGAGATCTTTAGTAATGAACACTCTTGTAGTTAAAATGTTTAAAAGCGTGATGAACACTGTTGTAGTTAAACTGTTTTTTACATTTTAACAATTACACAAGCTAGTAAATGTTTTCATTTAAATCAGTTGTTATCTCTACTATTATTGCATTGCATATGACAGCATATGAATGAACAGCCTATGAGCAATAAGCCTATGAGCAATAAGCCATATGAGCAATAAGCCCTATGAGCAATGAGCCGTATGAGCAAAAAGACCTATGAGCAAAAGGCCCTATGAGCAATCAGCCGTATGAGCGATAAGCCTATGACCAATCAGCCTATGAGCAATCAGCCTATGAGGAATGGTCCGTACACCCTAAAAAGTGTACATCAACAATTATTAGCGTACATGTAAACTGAAGCGTAGGCTATTCTTACGCCCCTCAGTCTACCATCAATGAATTCGCAGTAAAAACCATAGATGTAAAAAACGATGGAAACGGAATAAAAAACGGTAAAAAACGTCGTTTTTTTCGAAAAAATAAAAAACGACAAAAAAACGATAAAAAACGGAAACGGTAAATAATTTGACTTTGCTACATCTAAAACCGCATTTTAACCTTGAAAACATTGATTAGGAACCTACTACACGCAGGCTATCTCTTAAATGATGATGTTAAACGATGAAATAATGACTTTAATTAGCTGAATCCTTGAGAATTGGCGGAGAACATAAGGAATATCAGAAAAAATTAAAATTAAGGAAATTAATAACAGAAAGTAAATGAATAAATAAAGTTAAAGAAAAAATAAAAAACGATAAAAAACGATGGGAAAAATAAAAAACGAAAAAAACGACGGTTTTTTGGAGAGAATAAAAAACGAAAAAAACGTTTTTTACAACTATGGTAAAAACTGACTAATACTGACTAATAGACATACTGCTATCAAATTGCAAAGAAACTATACGGTCAGTTATAATAGACCTAGCCTACATAGATTCGTCTATTCAATCTTTTGCTGTCTCGCACCTAAATGGGGAAATATCAGGTAAGTTTTTAATCAAGAGGGGCCACGTGAGACCAACCTGTTTCATTCTCACATAATAAAAATTCATATAACTTTCCACTGCATCTCATTTCTTCGAATGAGCTTATATGAAGTGTTTAATCTAGCACCCCCTCCGCAAACTGCACAATGTGTTCGTGACAAAAGGAATGCGATACAGTTAATGTTAGGCCTATTTAATCCATAATTCTTCATTTGGAATGCCAGGGCTTTGACAAATGCATGCCTATGATAACACAGGGGTGTACTTGCTGTTGTTGAAGAGAGAACATTTATTTCAAGAGTGTGTTGAATCGCGAAGACAGATGATATGCCAATCGTTCCCTAATGTTGGTCTCTCATTTCGAGAAGGAAAACATGTGCGATGCAGGCCCGACTGGGGTTTGAACCCAGGATCTTCTGTTTACGAGACAGACGCCTTACCACTTGGCCACCGAGCCCCACAGGATACGAGATCGAAATACGTCCGTTTCTATAACCAGAGACATTTGGGACCAACAGTCTGTTTCTATCGTTCATCCATAAACGACAACAGCTGCTGTGAGTGCGACGTGCTGCCTCAGCCTGCTTGTCGTTTCTGTAACCTCTGACTCATAGGTCGCTTCAGGTGCTAGTACCCTACTTGTCTGCCTGTTTGTCTGTCTGCTTAATTAACTGCCTGCCTGTCTGAATGTTTGTATATGTGTCTGTTTGTCTGTCCGCCTGTCTGCCTGATTATGCCTGATTATCTACCTGCCTGCCTGTCTGCCTGCCTGCCTGCCTGACTGAATGTTTGGATATGTGTCTGTTTGTCTGCCTTATTATGCCTGATCATCTGCCTGCCTGGCTGCCTGTCTGTCTGACTGTCTGTCTGCCTGCCTGCCTGCAGTGTCTGCTTGCATGCTTGAATGCTTATATGTGTGTCCGTCCACTTATCTGCCTGCTTGTCTTGTCCATTTATCATTTTGTCGGATCTATTATTTATTTGCGATCGTTATTGCTCTTTAATTTTTTATTCTTAAATTCTTATTAATTACCGACGGACGTTTGAAGCCATGATCTTCTTCAGATGTGACTTAATAAAAACGGACTTTTGTTATTTTTTTTGCGTTATGTTTTTGAACCGTCAAAAGACAATGGGTGATATCACTAAAAGTGACATAACTTTTGTTCTGCATGAAATAGTTTGGTGAAATTTGGCCATTGTAGGTAGATATAAATTGCCTTCAAATCTGCAAAGTTTGATTTCAAATTTTTTACTTCTGGTCAAGATATTGACAATAAACCTTAGGGGGTCTTTATGGTCCACCCTATATATATATATATATATATATATATATATATATATATATATATATATATAATTGCGTCTCTGTGTGTGCATGTGTGTCTGTCCGACTGCCTGTCTTGTCTCATAACTAGGACAACTAGTATTACTTAGTAACTCTGGCCACCCCCTCTGACATGATTGAGCGCTGGTGAATGAGCAGATGTTGCTGCAATTAACTTTCTTGTGATGCTTCAAAAATTTCCAGATTAAGATTACGGTTAAAAAAGAAACAGAAGAACAGTGACAAGATCGGACTCTCTAGGCACAAATTAAAGGGGCGTAGATACTAGATAGCCCCCCCAATGGCTGGGGGAACCAAAGGTGCACACATTAGGCCTATGCATTGTATCCGGCATTGGCCCGTTCTCTATGCGCAAATGGTGTAAGGCAGTCTTCATTACCTCTTCAATCAATCAATCAATCAGTCAGCCAATCATCTTTATTGTTCACTTAAGAAGTAGGCCTACAGTAGGCTAATACATAAAATAACAGACGTACAGTTCAGTTCATGCGTAGAACCAAAGGAATAACAATTCTGTTAGCGATTCGTCCTAATAATCCGTATTACTATTTATGGATATATTTTGAGCATTATCCCCGATTTTAATCTAACGGTCTGATAATTAATTCTTCAGTGAGTAAGTAGGGTTTAGTGTGGGGACGGAAAGACCAACGCTATAGCATAATAGGACTACATTGTATCTGAGGAGTTCTCTTTAAGTGGCGCTATATAAATGTACGATTACAATTACAATTATGTCGGCTGTGGTTGAGACAGCATGCCGAAATCCATGAAAAGCATTGCGTCATCTTACTAATATATTTGTTTGCTTAATGACTCATAATTGTTTTTAATTTTTAAAATCAATGCATGAGGCCCGACTGGGGTTTGAACCCAGGATCTTCTGTTTACGAGACAGACGCCTTACCACTTGGCCACCGAGCCGCACGGTTAGCGTACCGAGTTCATCAATTATCTATAAGCCACGTCTAGTTGTATAGTCATACGCTCGACAACATTATGCTTTCTGATTTGCATTTCCTGTATGGCTGTCTGTGACTGCTCGTGCGTCTGTATGTCTGTGTGTGTGACTGTTTCTGTATGTCTGACTCTTCGTGTATCTCTCTGTGTATCTCTCTGTGTGTCTCTATGTCTCTCTCTCTCTCTTTCTCTTTCTCTTTCTCTCTCTCTCTCTCTCTGTCTGTCTCTTTGTCTGTCTCTGTATATCTCTGTATGTCTGTATGTCTGTCTCTCTGTCTGTCTGTCTCTCTTTCTGTCTTTCTCTGTCTCGCTCTCTGTCTCTCTCTGTATGTCTGTCTGTCTCTGTCTCTATCTCTGTCTCTGTCTCTCTCGGAGTCTCTCCCTCCCTCTGTCTCTCTGTCTCTCTCTCTGTCTCTCTCTCTCTCTTTGTGTTGTTTGTGTGTGACTGTGTGTGCCTGTCTTAACGTAGTAGGTACGTTTTTACGTCTGCTAAAATTCTTATATCAAATAATTTTTCGCATTAGGTTTCGGACGATGCCACGTTGGGCTGAAGAAGTCATCTCGTTTTTTGTGTAGCGGAAGGCAGAGACGCTCTTAAGCTGATTGAAGTTCGTCCATCTACTTAACTTGCCTCTTGTTCTCATTCTCCTGGGTTCGTTGATTAGGTCCGGTTGATGTGTTCGTTGGCTCTTAACCCTTTGCCACCGATTCTACACAATGAGTTGGTGATAAAAGAACCTGATCAAGTCAATTAGTCAAAGACTGGCAAGCATTTCAATTTAATAAGTAACTGGCCTAGTTAGCTACACCAGCATTCGTCTGTTGGTTGCAACGGACTGCGGTTCAAGCCCCGGGTTGGGAGTTGACATTCAGAGATTTAGATATCTCGGGCTAGCACGTGTAGGACGCAGGGGCGAAAGCTCCTGCGGAGCGACCTTGGACAAGTTGCTTACCCCATCATTGTCTGTGGGGAAGGCAACGGGAAACCACCTCACTCATCTCATGATTCTCATCACCAGGGGCGTAAAAGCCAATGAACCTGCCTACGGGCAGAGAACCATCATCATCATCATCATCATCATCATCATCATCATCATCATCATCATCATCATCATCATCATCATCATCATCATCATCATCAAGTAAATAAGTAAGTAAGTAGTCTTCATGTGCATCTGACAAAGACGAAACTACGATAGTCAAGGGGAAGTCTTTTAAGTTACGCATGCACAACTCAATATAGCCTAACTAAAGATCTAAAGATGCGTCGGCTTGCAAGACTGCTAATACACAATTTAGATTTAACAAACGGTAGCATGGAACATAGGCGCAACCACCCTATGGGACCCACGGGACGCGTCCCCCCAACTTTTGAGTGGTCCCCTAACTTTATTATTATGGTCCCCCAACTTTTAGGACGTGATTCATTATGGTCCCCCCCAACTTTTAGGACGTGATTGCACCTATGGCATGGAAGTACGTATAGCCTACTCTGTTGAGAAGTCAAGTACTTCGTGGCCTCACGAAGTAAGCTTAGTGGCAAGAACCGATGAGTTCAGTGGCCAAAGAACTGTGATTTACGGAAGAGTTTCCTGTCTGCTCGAGCAATCAGCTCTTCTGCAGTATGAATCTTCTAACATAATTTGATTTGTCATTCACGAGCCTTTTCACTTTTCACTAGTTTTCAGGGCTGCATTGGCGCGCGTAATATGATGTGACGTGAGAAATTATCCAGCAAAGGAACGAAGAACGAAGAATGCATGCTGCACCAGGGCTGTTTTTAAGGGGATTTTTAGAACTGCTCAACCCCTTCTTTTCTTTCCAATCCTCCATGGTAAATTACTTCCAATCGGAGGAAAATGGCCTTTTCCAACTAGTTTTAACTGCACAGAAGTGCTTCTACAACTGCACATATCCATTTAGAACTGCACATGATTTTGTGTACAACTGCACGTTAAAAAAGCCCTGGGCTGCACTATTCCTGAAATAACAATCGCTTGAAATAATTATGACGTCCAGCTTCGAGATATGTAGACCCTGCTGTCATAGGTGCAATCACGTCCTAAAAGTTGGGTGGACCATAATGAATCACGTCCTAAAAGTTGGGGGAACCATAATAATAAAGTTAGGGGACCACTCAAAAGTTGGGGGACGCGTCCCGTGGGTCCCATAGGGTGGTTGCGCCTATGCCTGCTGTCTCATCTGGTTGAGAAGAAAGTGTCGCTATTTTATTAGACTAAAAATGTGGTCAACATGTCTTGAAAAAGAAAGGTTAGGATGATCCCAGGCAGCTGGACACTGTCCGACTGCTGCGGGCTAAGGTTAGGCCTATATATCGCAAAAACATATACGCTGCAGGCCCGACTGGGGTTTGAACCCAGGATCTTCTGTTTACGAGACAGACGCCTTACCACTTGGCCACCGAGCCGCACAGTGTCAGATCCAAATACGTCAGTTTCTATAGCCAGAGACATGCAGGCCGGAGGTCTATTATATCAGTCTATCGTTCATTGATAACGACAACACAGCTGCTTTGAGTGCAGCGTGCTGCCTCAGCCTGCCTGTCGTTTCTATAGCCACTGGCTCATAGGTCACTGCTGCAGGTGCCAATAGGCCTACCTGTGTGTGAAGGTGTACGAGTACATCCGCCTATCTCTCTGTATAGAATATGTCTGTCTGTCTGTTTTTCCTTTCTATATGTCTGTCTGTCTGTCTGTCTGTCTGTCTGTCTGTCTGTCTGTCTGCCTGTCTGTCTGTCTGTCTGTCTGTCTGTCTGTCTGTCTGTCTGTATTCATCACGATCCATTCCAACGTTGCTTGTTTAAATGGACGTCACTCCATTAAATATTAATGTTCGTAGGCTGCTATCCCGAAATTTAAATCCACAATCGATATTCCTATGCGAACCTGGATCCTCACGCACAGCGGTGCATGGTGCATGGTGTATGGTGTATGGGACGTTTACGCTACGCTTTAGCTGATATAGCCAACCGGTCTTCTTTAACACGACAATAATCGATTGAATTACAGGTACAATTTTATTTATACAGTTTATAACCTTTCAGAGCCTATCCCCATTATGGGCTCCATACCCGTTCTGCACGCCTACCGAGATTCCGTTGGTGGGTCTACTGCATGTCGAACCGTGATGCACGCAAGCATTTCTCCGTCATCTCTTGAAATGTTTAATTTTATTTTATTAAGTCTGCATTACATGGATTTCATTTTAAAATAATTTTATTGTAGAATTGTGTGTGTGGAATCTTCGAATACAATGGGCAACACTCACGACACAGAGATGGCTCGGATAGAAGCGGATCACATCCAGACGAAGTGGTTGACATCGCACGACTACCGATGGGGATACAGTACAGAAAGAGGTAGCCTACGTCGACCTATCTCATTTTTTTCATTCGCCAAAATTTCTGACGACCTTATTTAAAAATCATTTGGTCGAAATCTCATGCATATATTTCAGTTTTTTAGGGGGTGGCTTATAATGTTTAGGGGGGCTTAGCCCCCCTGGCGCCGCTACTGTACGGTGTCAAAGGCCGCACTGAGGTCGAGACATACGGTACTTAGAGGCAGGCCTTTAGATTGTCAACAGACGAAGAAAGATATTGTCGAGCGTTTTATCCAGGATATATAGTCTGCCTGTTTAGTGCACCTATCAACCACGCCACGTGACGTTTTATCATCGGCCAGTGGCGATAATTTCGCTACAAACCCGTATCGATCGAATAATATAAATGACAAGACAGCAGTGCAGCATCAGCAGCTGTCCTCTCTAATGTTTCTCAGAGCAACTCTAAATGAATAAATGTCTTTTTTATTGCAGAGTCTGTGAAAATTCATGTTTTAGTCTTTCACAACACGTTTCATCATGCTTGGCTTCAGCCATACGTTTACGGCCTACTTGTATTACAACTTAGGCTACGTATAGGCCTACGCGTATACTTGCACGTGACAGTCATGACCCTAAAGTAGGCCTACTTGAATATGACACCAAAGTACTTCGATCGATGGATCGATCGATGGATGGATGGATCGATGGATTGATTGATTGATTGATTGATTGATTGATGGATGGATTGATTGATTGATTGATGGATGGATGGATTGATTGATTGATTGATGGATGGATGGATGGATGGATGGATGGATGGATGGATCGATGGATGGATAGATAGATGGATCGATGGATGGACGGACGAATATTTAGATAGATGGATGAGGGATGGATACCGAATTGACGTGTGGATTGATAGGACGTAGTTGGACATTAAAAACCGTTGAGCAGAAGAATGAAAGAGAGAGAATGGAAAAGAGCAAACGATCGATACAAGGTTGAAGAGAGACAAGATTATTAAGACGGACGTTTGAAGAAGATCTATTGATTGACAGACAGGCAACGTATCTGATGATAGCTGTGCACAGCGAATGACAGCTTTCGGTTTATGATAGGTCTCCTTAAAATCAATTAGTCTTTCATAATCTCCATTGCCCCATTATATCGTTTCATGTCTCTCTCTTTGTCCGTCTCTTTCTGTCCTTGCATGTCTTATTGCTTTCCAATCAGACACTTAACTTATCTATCTAGGTCTCCATCGTCTAGGTCTGTTCGTGTTCCTATCTATGTGTCTCTGTTCGTCTATCTTCTTCTGTCTGCCTGTGTTTCTTCTTTCTCTTTCTACACCATGATTTCCTTCTTCCTCACTTGGTCCTATTCCGTCAACGAGCCCTATACTTCTACTTCAATCATCTCTTCTTCTGTCAAGTTCAATTACACAAATCGTCGTTTAATTCACTTAATGGATGGAAACAAGACTTCCGTGCAACGACTCAGGTTCGATGTTCACTGAAATTCTTCCCTCAATCCTTAATTGTTGCTTGAATATCGAGTTGTTTCTGTCTTTATGCGTGGCTCTTTCTGACTGTGTATATCTCGTTGCATGTGTGTCTGTTTGTCTTTATGTTATTCCATTTGTCTGTCTGTCTACCTGCCTGCCTGCCTGACTGTCTGCCTGACTGTTTGTCTGCCTGACTGTTTGTCTGCGTGTTTGTCTGTCTGTCTTTCGGTCTGTCTATCTGCTTGTCTGTAGGCATTTGGGTACCTCTGTATTTCTCTCTTTGAGATATGTCTAGAACTCTAGATGTACATGTATGTGAGTGTGCATGTCTATGTGTCAGTGCGTTTATGTCAGCGGTTCCCAACCCGTGGTCCGCGGGCCAAAATTGGCCCGCCAGGCCTTAGAAAATGGCCCGCCGGGTCTCAGAAAAATAGCCCTCATCTCTCAAAGATTTATCAAAAATATATGAAAAATTAACAATTTGGACAGGATAGAACACATTATTATCTTCTATTACAAATTATTTTATTTTAACGTCGATAAATAACATCAAACATTATATTTTGAATCAATTATAGCAAATTTATATGCTTTTGGTTAATACAATTTTAACCTTGTGGCCCCCTAATGTCCTTCAACTAAGAAACAGTGGCCCTCGTGTCCTCCAACTTAGAAAAAGTGGCCCTCAGGTCAAAAAAGGTTGGGAACCACTGGTTTATGTGCTTCTATATGTCTGTCTGTGTCTGTCTGTGATATGTGTTTGTCTGTGTCTAGGCTATCTGTGTCTGTCTGTGTCTATCTGTATGTCTGTCTCTGTTTGACTGTGTTTCCTTATGTCTGTCTCGCTATCTGTCTGTGTGTCTGCCTGCCCAGCCTATCATTGTCCTCCCCCTCCTTGCGTCTGTATACATAGGTCCAGACACGTGGTGGATGCACTATCCATCAGCCTCCGGTGGAATGCAGTCACCCGTCAACATCGTCACCGAGGAGACGTACATTGATACGGATCTGGCTTCGAACCTGCTGCGCATCTCCTATCGGTCACCACCTGGTGTCAGGGTAGGTGGAAGTGGTGGATACGGTGGAAGACAGTCGACGGATGGACTGAGCGAGACACTCGTCCTTACCAACACCGGAAACACTCTCCAACTGAACGTCGTCAACTCGCAGTCATGTACGTCATGTATACGTCATCATCGTCATGTATACGTCATGTATACGTCATGTCGTCATCATAGTCATGTATAGTCATGTCGTCATGTACGTCATGCATACGTCATGTCGCCATGTACGTCATAATACGTCATTTATACGTCATCATCGTCATGTATGTCATCATCGTCATGTACATCATCATCCTCTTGTACGTCATCATCGTCATGTACGTCATCATCGTCATGTACGTCATCATCCTCTTGTACGTCATCATCGTCATGTACGTCATCATCGTCATGTACGTCATTATCGTCATGTACGTCATGTATACGTCATGTCGTCATGTATACGTCATGTATACGTCATGTTGTCGTCATGGATTCTCATTTAACAGTTTATATAGCGCCTCGTCATCGAGAAGAATGAGATTTCTGAGAATCAACTCTAAGCAGGTCCACGCGTTGTTTAATGTTCGGATCACCTGCTGACAGTGTTGAGATATCGCCATCCTTATAGATCTACACCATGTCCTCGACGGCAAGATACCACTATCGCTACCAAGATGACATGCCAACAACATGCCACTATGGTTATATCACTGTCACTACTATCACATACCACTATATTTGGGGTTTGCGTAGTGGCGTCACGGCTCATTTGCATAATGGCCTGCGCCATCTTGATATACAGGCAATACTTGTTGCCATTGGATACGTATGCGAATAGCGCTTACTATAAGAATTATTTCCTGGGTTTTTACTGTTTTATCTGCGGCAAACTTACTGAAATGGATAAAGGTTCAATTAGAGAAGTCCAAAATACACGGGCTTGAATGTCCAGGTTAACGTGCGAAGAGCACCGGCGGCTAAAAACTGCAGCCAGAGACAATCTATCGCAAGCAAAACTGAAAGGCTCCGTTACAATGATCGAGCTATTTTGCGATGCTCTATGACAGACCACCTTGTTGGCTCGCATAGAGACAATGTCATGGTCTCGATACAGACACCACAATCCTTAGGGAGTTATTTAATTCATTTAGGTCTATTCGACAAATTATTATCTGAGCATGTTGTTTCAGCGAATATAGCCGAATTAGCTGATCGCGGATTCACCATTAGGCCTAACGAGTGTCATTTATTAATGCCTCTCGTCATATGGCAGCGTGTATGCAAAAAGAGCTTTGGAATTTGAACAAAGTTGAGTTTCAAACGTTTACGCATAGAGTACACGTTGGGAGAACACATCAGTGCATCAAAAGTACACTATAATTAGAAAACCTTTATCCCTTTATTTTATTTAAAAAGCATCTCGGGAGATTGGACACACTGACAGTATCATAGTATGGTTCAGATATGCTACTGCTGTTTAAAAGCAATCTTAGCAATTTTGCTGTGCCATTTTCTGTATAGTGCACAGTATTCTCACCGTGGAATTACTATAGTTACCTAGTCAGTGTTTTATTTCACATTTGTTTTCTATTTTGCTGCATATATAGTCGGTTGCAGTGCTGTAAGCTAGTTGTTGTGCTGGTATTAGGGGACCTGTTACTATTAGGTCTCCCTTGTGTTAACAGTTTACTTCAACAATATGCAGTCATAGCAAGTTTGTTAATAAATTTAATTGCTAGACCTACGACAACAAGACTGCAAAGCATAAAATATTTTCAGTAAATATTGAAGAAAATATTTTTATACTTCTTTGAAATGTGTGAGGCTATGTACCCATTATAGTTGCCAGTGATTAAAATATTATATGGTTGACTTTCCAAAAAGCTCAGGCAAATCACAGAATTATGGGAAAAATGGTGAAGCTTCTCGGTTGCTTACATGCATCCGAAATTGACTAACATAATAGTATAGTTGCTGTGCCTACAAACATGCATAGAACTGCAGAATGGAATGTGTGCAAAACAAAGTTGCAAAATTCAATTTCACAAGACTGCACACCGGTGCTTGTATCATATAACAATAATAGGTCTAATGATGTTCCTTGACAAGTTGAATATCTTGATCATCAATGACATAGCTGGTCATGAGCAACACTCCATGCTCTGTTGCAGCCAATTTAAATTTGGATTCAATGAGATGGCAAAATTAATAGGCTTAAGCAACTTGTAAAGGTGTCGATACACTTGTGTAACAAACATCTTTCAGATTGGAAGGCTGCTATCCTAGCTGCATGCTCAAAATCCATTTTAATTTCTGGTGTGATACCTGTCTTTCTTTCAATCAACGCCTTATCATTTCCATCATTTTACAATAACTGATTCTGCCATGTTCAGAAGTTAAGCGAGTGCATGTAGTATGTCCATTGATAAAAACAAGCATAACTGTCAGAGCAAGGTGACATAAAGGGCAGCTCTGCAGTTCATGGCCAAACTGACAATCTAGAATAAAAGCGGTCTATTTCTAAGTCTGTTGGATCAGCCTTTGCTAACAACTTTCAAGATGAAGCTGGTGATGAAGCAGATTAAGCAGACAGCTTACAATGTAGAAGCTAAGGAACTTGATGACAATGGTGTGCATAAGATACTGTATATTGTATATAGTTAACAAACAGATACAGTGACAAAGATATGAGGATCCAGCACTCAACTAGCTGCCAAGCCTTCTTCTGTTTCTTTGCCAAAGAGAAGTCCATGTCAGCCAGAGGAGGATAAGTCAATTAAGTTCGTGACATGCAGCCAACCCGTTCTACCCGATCATCCATCTGTCTCAGTCCAGTCCGTGAAAAACATAAAGCATAGGCTTGTTTATAATAGCAAATCTGGGCTCCGGCCGAAATTCGCTTCAGGGATTCGGGCCGCTCCAGGCTGGACGGTGTTTAGACCGCTATGTGGGTTAAGGTATAGGCCTATGCATAGATGTAAAAAACGTTTTTTTCCGTTTTTTATTCTCTCCCAAAAAACGTCGTTTTTTTCGTTTTTTATTTTTCCCATCGTTTTTTATCGTTTTTTATTTGTTCTTTATCTTTATTTATTCACTTACTTTCGGTTATTATTTTCCTTAATTTTAATTTTTCTCTGATATTCCTTATGTTTTCCGCCAACACTCAAGAATTCAGCTAACTAGAGCCATTATTTCATCGTTTAACATCATAATTTAAGAGATAGCCTGCGTGTAGTAGGTTCATAATGAATGTTTTCAAGGTTAAAATGCGGTTTTAGATGTAGCAAAGTCAAATTATTCACCGTTTCCGTTTTTTATCGTTTTTTTGTCGTTTTTTATTTTTTCGAAAAAAACGACGTTTTTTACCGTTTTTTATTCCGTTTCCATCGTTTTTTACATCTATGGGCCTATGGATAAATCAATTGGCCAATGACGATAACTTTATTCCATCAACTAGCAATTCACCCGGTAACGGCGTGTAGCCTACTTTGACAACAGTTCACAGCTGTGAGCCAATATGGCCGACCACAGAGTCGCACATTAGGCCACGCCCTTTTGCATTCGGTCTATAGGCCTATAATAGTAGCCTATATACTATCACTACTAGATTCGTCTTTGACCTCTGCGGCCGCCAGATTAATAGTACCGGTACGCCTACCACGCTCCCCATGCATGCATTTCTGCTTTCAAGTTTGTTTGAACAACTGCATTGGCTCTCTGTGCCTGTCTCTCTGTCTCTCTGTCTCTCTGTCTGTCTGTTTGTTTGTCTCTGCACCCGTTAAACATTGAAATCCTTATAGTCACATTGGTCGCCAAAGCACAACGGGATCTTCGCCCGAAATATCAATAGCTGATATAATATTTCGACCTCAGCTAATAATTTTCAGCTTCCTCGTATCGCTCTTCAAACGGACAAATTTTGATGTTCTTGTTACTCGTAGGCTACTGGAGCAAGACGTTTGCTTGAACTGGTTTCCTCTCCTTAGAATTATTCACCATATCCATCTACCTGATCCCAAATTCTAGTTGGTAACCCTCTTCCTCGATTTGTGTTCTCAAACATATTTCTTATCTCGTCACCGTGCGCTTCGGGTGCATGTGCACTTCTGAACGGTTCACCCTAATTGAGGCGCTTTATAAATGTTTGTGGGCAATACAATATAGTGTGCAACACCACCACTACCGCCACCACCACCACCATGTATCACCACAAACGCATGCACCACCGCTACCATTACCATATGCGCCACCACTGCCACCACCGCTACCACCACCAACGCATACACCACCACCACCACGTATCACCACCAACGCCAACACCACTGCTACCATTACCATGTGTGCCACCACGTCTTCTTCACTGTTGTCCACAACATGTTGGTCGTGGTTGTCGTGGTTGTCGCATTGGTTGTCAATGGTGTCGGTTGTTTGTTGCGTTGTTGACCGCAGACATAACTGGAGGTCCGTGTCGGGAGTACTCGTACGTCCTGGATCAAGTTCAGATCCACTGGGGAGCATCGAACAGCTCTGGATCCGAGCATCTTATCAACAGTCGACCATATGCAGCCGAGGTAGACAACAGCCACCAGCCAAGACAACTCACTTTAGATCTTCATAGGATCAGACTGTCTATCTGCTCCTCCTTTTAATTATATGATGATGATGATGATGATGATGATGATGATGATGATGATGATGATGATGATGATGATGATGATGATGATGATGATGATGATGATGATGATGATGATGATGATGATGATGATGATGATGATGATGATGATGATGATGATGATGATGATGATGATGATGATGATGATGATGATGATGATGATGATGATGATGATGATGATGATGATGATGATGATGATGATGATGATGATGATGATGATGATGATGATGATGATGATGATGATGATGATGATGATGATGATGATGATGATGATGATGATGATGATGATGATGATGATGATGATGATGATGATGATGATGATGATGATGATGATGATGATGATGATGATGATGATGATGATGATGATGATGATGATGATGATGATGATGATGATGATGATGATGATGATGATGATGATGATGATGATGATGATGATGATGATGATGATGATGATGATGATGATGATGATGATGATGATGATGATGATGATGATGATGATGATGATGATGATAGTTTTCCAGCATATTGCCGTGTGCCCTTGGCCTTCCAAGATCTCTCCGGGTCCAATAAACCAGCCTGGCCTTGCATTGATCAATCTCTTTGGCTACTGGCTTGCACAGATATAATTATCAGGATAATATAACTGAGAGACTACTTTCATATCCAGCGCTTATCTATAACTATTCAGCGCTTCCGTGCAGTCGCTTCTGCAGCACTATCGACAAAACCATCTGCGTAGACTGACCATTCCCAGAACACCCCCCCCATCTTTGCAAGCCCAAGGGATCATAATATATAGCCTCGGAGATATATATATATATCGGGGATATATAAAGCCTAATAGTGATTACAGCAACGACAATAACGACGACGACGATGACGTTGACGATGATGGCATGCTAATATATGTATACGTATAATAAACGGTGTCCCAATTGAACTGATACCCTTTTTGTTTTGGCAACAAAAGCCGTAACATACTTGTCAATTCTAAATGGAATTCTACAATATTTCAGGCAATGTAAGAGGGATAAATTATCAATGTTTCCTGAGAATTTTATCCAATTCTACGAACAGAGTCCGAAGTTATGCACATTCAAATTTGTGCAAATAAAATGTTAAGTTTCCAACATGTAAAAGATAGGAAATTATTTTTTGCAACTGCAGTACTGCACACCTTACTTTCTAAATTATTAAATATGACGACATATTTCCGTCATTTTCATGTTAGGGGACAATAATAAAAATGGTTTTCAGCAAAGATTATTTGATTTTAACCAAAAAAATTAAGAGAAGAAAAACATTACGGACTTTTTTACGGTGCAAAAAGGTTTTTAAAGGAATTTCCTAACAGAAACTGGTCCATCGCAGCCATGAATCGAATGATTGCAAAAATTGACGCTACTGGATCTGCAGAAAAACGTTATGGTGGTGGTAGACCTCATAAGAAACTGTTGGTCTGCTTTCAAGAGAAACTCCAGAGTTCATTTCACCAACTCTTTGCCCCCCCCCCCCCCCCAATAGCCCTGATCTTAATCCACTGGACTACAAGATATGGAGGTCGTTCAAGAACGCGTTTATCAAACTTGCATAGGTCTACCCTAGGTTGACCACCATAAACAGCGAATTGTGGAATAATGGAATCGTTTTGATAAAGGGATTGTTGACAATGGAATCAATGAATGGCGATAGCGCCTTAGAGCATGCATTCGAGCTAATGGAGGACATTTTGAACATCATCTTTGAAGAACAGCAATTGTTCCAAACAATAATTTCCTATCTTTTACATGTTGGAAACTTAAAATTTTCTTTGCCCAAATTTGAATGTGCATAACTTCGGACACTGTTCGTAGAATTGGATAAAATTTTCAAGAAACATTGATAATCTATCCCTCTTACATTCTCTGAAATTTTATAGAATTTAATTTAGAATTGACAAGTGCATCGCCAAAACAAAGAGGGTATCAGTTCAATTTTGACACCGTGTATATACCATTATACATGTATAATTGTATATTGTATATGGATGTGCCATATATGATATATGCATGTAAATATATGCATGATATATTCATAGATATAATTTATACTGTAAGTAAATGAACATTTATGCTTGTATATAAATATATGATATATGTACGTGTATGTTATATATATATGCATATTATATATATATATGTATATATATGTGCAGACGTGAGGTGTGTGTAGTGTAGTGTTGGTGTTGGTGTGGGTGTCTGATAGGTGCAGCTGTTTCACTGGAATGAAGATCTCTTCGTGAGTTATGAGGACGCTGCCAAGTCTAACGAGGGACTCATTGTTCTTTCCGTCTTTGTTAAGGTAAACAAACAGATGCTGACCATTGTTTACTTCTTTATCGTTATTATTGTTATTATTGCTATTATTATTATTATTATTATTATTATTATTATTATTATTATTATTATTATTATTATTATTATTATTATTATTTTGCCCCGAGGTATTTAGGATCCCTCAGGGACTTTATTACTAACTACTTTTATAAAAACCAGTCCAGAATGGCCCTAATCGTCGATTTCTTGGCTGGCGACAGTTATTATTATTATTATGATGATTATTATTATTATTATTATTATCGTTATTATTATTATTATTATTATATAATTATTATTATAACACATTTATTTATTCAAAAACTGACAAAATCATTCGCAGATTAGCAAAATTATCGTTTTCAACATTACATGTAGCCTATGTCTTAGGCCGCTCGATGTCTTGACTGATCAATTCTGAGTTATTATTGTTAATATTATTATTTTTATAATTATTGTTTAGATAATAATAGTACTTATTATTATTATTATTATTATTATTATTATTATTATTTGAATTATTATCATCGTCATCGTCTTCGTCACCGTCATCATCATCACCATTGTAGTAATGAATAATGATGGTGGTAGTTGTGGTAGTAGGCCCTAATAATAGTGGCCTGTTGATGTTTAACGACAGTGCCATATCAAAGCTGATTAGCGTCGCCATCCTCCTTTATCCAGTCTTGGGACTGGCACTGGCAGAGGTCAACCAGTGCATGGCGGAGTTTGGTAGTAACAATCGTCGTAGACTCGTAGTCATAGGCGTACGAGACGGGGGTCCAGAGGGCAAATGCCCCCCCCAAATGTCGGGCAAATGTGTTTTTCGGGCAAAAGAGGCATGGACGGGCCAAAAAAATTCGGATTTTTTCCCCGGGCAAAACAGGTACGGGAGGATTTTTCTGGCGCGCAGGGGTGAAAAAAGTCGTCAGATTTTTCGGACGGGGAAAATCCTAAGAATTTGGGGCGGATGACTAAAAAAAAAGCTCGTCAGATTTTTCGGACGGGGAAATCCTAAGAATTTTGGGCGGATGACTAATAAAAAAAAAGCTCGTCAGATTTTTCGGACGGGGAAATCCTAAGAATTTTGGGCGGATGACTAATAAAAAAAAGGTCGTCAGATTTTTCGGGCAAACAATTTCCACCCCCCCCCCACTGCCGAAATGTCCCGTACGTCTATGCTCGTAGTTGTTGTTATTGTCGTGGTTTTAGCAATAGTATTGGTGGCAGTGTAGTCTAGTTACTCTAGTAGTCGTGTGGAACATAGCTCCCCTCTTAATACATGTGCTACTAAAGACATATCGGTAGATGGTCGCTGCAGTCAACAGAATCGATGCAGACATGATTGTCATGCAGCTCGCGTCCGAGTAAAACCATTAATACGGAAATCTGAGATGACACAGCAGCATCAGCAGCAACGCAATAATCTAATATTCAAGACACCGACACCGTCCCACACGCACCCACACACACGAACATACAATACGACGAAGCTATAAAGAACAACTGGTATAATAAGATGTTTTACGGTGGGTCATCGAGCATCTATTTGTAAACGGTATACGATGAATATCATTGCGTGCAGACTTCCACTGTCTTAAATCTAACGATTTGTCAGACTTGCTCTCGCAAAAAACTTAGGTGTAAGCTGAATGCGAAGACATTCTGGCTTTGTAACTCGAGCCTCGCTTGATCAAGTGGCCACCACCCGTGGATGTATGGATCCGATTTGACCAGGTTCTATGACAACAGAGGCCGTTACCCTGGACAGAAATTTGCTCGGCATATTACAGCACTAAGCACTTGAGAGCCTTTTCACTTATGCTTTTATGTATATATATAATTATATATATATATATATATGCGTATATTCGATTGATTAATTATAGACCATTAGGTCTAGACCCTTAATCTAACGTTTTGATGACACATCGCGCCCAAACTTACAATGCACTGAATGAGAAAGTAGAAAGTAAGAGGAAATAAAATAAAAAATTGTAGGCCTGTTATCACAGAGAAATTCCGGTTTTCTTACAGGATCATTGAAATGAAATTTCTATCATCAACTCGTGTCAACTTGATGCATGGCATTCTTTTGTGACTCTTCTATACACTGACATGCATGATGCAAAATGCATGATGCACTCCTTATTGGTTTCGTCCATGCTTTCTCTTCTTAAGCGCCATCTTACTTTGTCAACGATTTGCTGCTAAAGAAATTTCGTTTAAAATTCAATGACAATGTAATCATTTCTTCCAATCTCCTCTGTTCTAGCAACAGAACTCGCGATACTGACGAACGTCTATAACCTTCAGAATTATTTTGCTTTTCATCTGAAAGTCTTTGTCCGGAACTTTGTTGCAGGCAGATTAACCAAAGGAACCAACTCGCTTAATTACAACTTCTAATGCAAGTTGTAGGCCTACTGTAATGTAATAAATTACACTGGTCAACATAGAAATCGTTACTGACTGGAAAAGGCCCTAATGTGTAGCATCTTGGTGTGCTGAACACGGATATAACCATAAAAAGTTTTTATTGGCTCTCGTTTTGAAAATATTTCATATATTTCATTTCTTATGTTTCACCATGTAAATTTATG
The DNA here is from genome assembly GCA_949752735.1 of Lumbricus terrestris. NCBI lineage: Eukaryota > Metazoa > Annelida > Clitellata > Crassiclitellata > Lumbricidae > Lumbricus > Lumbricus terrestris. The sequence continues at coordinate 21,923,138 of OX457036.1, forward strand.
CAGTAGAAATGCGACAATATCCTAAATAAGTCTAGAATGATGTAATATTCCACCTCATTGCATAATCCCATCATGGACACATCATGCACAGTTGATTTTTTTATTACGTCATTTTCTGATGCAATGTAAAAGTACAGCCAGTCGGCTGCTGACGTAAGATGACGTCAGCAGTGTACTATATAAAGCCGAGTCGGAACGGTTGAGCATTTACAATATTACAGACTTTGTGCGAGACAGTTTAAGTTACCTGGTACTGTTTTATAAAACTAGTTATTTTTACTTTATCCCAGTGGTTCCCAACCTTTTTTGACTTTAGGGCCACTTTTTCTAAGTTGGAGAGCACGAGGGCCATGGACCCCGCATATATGCTGTGCTACATGCACAACACAGCTTTCACAGTGGTTGAATGGCAAAAGACCATCAATGCCGTGTGCAGTTCCCATGGTGTGGAGAGAGCAAAGCAACCACTTAGATGACTGTTACTTCTGCTTGGTTCCTCCTCTTTCCGGTAGAATAACGAAGCAAAAGAAGTCGAAAATAGTCTACCCAAACATTCCGTCTGCATTGAGACCAGTTCCACATGGTGATGGACTTCCTATTCCAGAACCTCCAGCAGAATATTTTCGTTGATTCATCTGATGAGGACAAGGGTGAGCCGACTTGTTCTTCTCCTGGTCCGTCAGCGTGCAGTGATCCCGATTTTCACTGTGGTGCATCATCAACCCCACACAGAATAACACAGGAAGAACTAAATGACCTTGTTCGTGATTTGGACTTATCCAAAAACAAGGCAGAGTTGCTAGGTTCAAGACTCCAACAATGGAATCTTCTAGAAGAAGATGTCAAAATCACTTCATATAGAAAGCGCCATCAGCAGTTGGAACCTTTCTTCATGAATCTGGTATTCTGTTCCAAAATTGACGACCTCATGAATGCCTTACAGATCACTCATGACCCACAAGAATGGAGATGCGAAACAAGCATGGAATGCTTTTCGTCTAGTGTCTACAGACTTTCTGGGGAATGTTAGGGCAGAAAACTACAAGGAACTAGTAGAAGACATGCTCAAGCAGTACCAGAAATTTCGCTGCAATATGTCGCTGAAGATGCATTTCCTTCACTCCCATCTGGATTTCTTCCCTGACAACTGTGGTATGGTTAGTGACGAACATGGCGAACGCTTTCATCAAGATATCGCAACAATGGAGCAAAGGTACCAGGGAAAATGGTCCGCTACAATGTTGGCTGACTACTGCTGGACACTCCGCAGAGATGCTCCCGAACAGCTGTACAAGAGACAGGCAAAAAATCTAAGAACTAGTCTATGACCTGGTTTTTACAAATATTAACCGTAAGTGTATCACTGTTGGAATGCCAGGCGCGGATTTAGAGGGGGGCGGAGCCGGCGTACGCCCCCCCCTAAACCTGCCGCAAAGGTTCTCAGACTAAACTGACCTAAAACTAATATAATTGCAATTTGGGAATAGGATGTTTGAAGTAGCTGGACCGGGAATAAGCCGACTGCCGTTGGTAAGACATAAGCCTATCTTAGGCCCAAATCTCAAAAGATGGCATATGATTATCATTATAATTTTGAAATTCGTCGTGCTGATTATAGCCGCCGAAAGCGTTCAGCTGTCGATATAATGGACAAAAGCAAATCAAGGATATAGAACTAGGTCTACTCATATAATCATTCTCTTAACGCTCAGTGGCGTGCGGTCCATGGATGAGGCGCATCCCTTGCTTATTGAATCAATTTTTAAACAAATACTAGTGTATTCAATTTCTATCATTACTATGTTAATTATCGTATGATAAATTGGCATCGACTATATTATTTTTATTTGGGGGCAGAAAGGGGGAGGGGTAAATTCCCAGGGGCCCGGCGGTGTGAGGGGGGCCCGGAGTGCCCGAGGAAAAAGTAAACAATGTAAGAAGTTTAACAAATACGAAGACATTCTGCATGTAGAATTGCGAGTTTGAAAATTATTATTATTATTATACATTTATCAATGATATTGCAATATTTCAGCATTTGCACCAGAACATTTACAATTTCAGAACAACATAGTGTCATTAAATCCCAAAGAAGATGGCAATTGTCTATTTTCATCAATTTCTGACCAAATGAAGCTATATGTCTCTGCAAAAACATAAGTCCAGCTACAATAAGAAGTGACATCGTTCAGTATCTTTGGGACAGACGTGATAGTCTTACCTTGTTGGATGGCACTACAGTACATCTGTCTGAAAAGTTTCACATGGTGATGTTGAGTCTTACCTTCATGAAATGGCTCAGCCAGGTACTTTTGGTGACCACATAATGATATGTATACTAGGAGCCTGCTGCCTGTACCTTGTTCAGTTAATAATATTGTCTTCACTAGTCTTGGCGACAATGCCACAGCTGTTGTGGCTCCTAAGCACCATCATGCCTGACTTGCCAATGTTGCTACTTGGACATATTGCAGAAGGCAAAGGAGACCATTACGTGAGCCTTAGTTTTGCGTGATCTAACTTCATATATAATTATATATATATATATATATATATATACGGGATTGGATTGGTAGTATTTACGCCCCCCCTAACCAGAAATCCTGGATCCGCCTCTGAATGCATTGTGCGATATAAAATTACTTCATTTGAGATTACAAAAAAACTAGAGCCAATTAAGCAATTTCACTGTCATATTCGTGTTCAGCACATAAAAATTGATAAGAACTGACTAATTTCATTTCAGTAACATGACTTTTGTAAAAATTTGTTGTCCAGTGAATTATAGACAGCTTCTATTGCGTCGTTGTCTGACGAACAATGCATCGAACGATGACAATCCAAAACCAAGCTATGATCAGATCTATATCGAGTCCCGATCACACCTCCCAAATAGATCCATCCATTCGGTCCATTGGGCGCGCATTACGAAACCTCTTTTGAGGCTGGGACTTGGGACCATGGGGGAATTTGGTATACCCAAACCGGCTCAGTTGCTCTACATCGCGCCCTGTTACATTATTGAATAAATTATATAGCTCCCTACTCTGCATTCCGGCCAGTGGACCGTTTACGGTTACACGCGCATGTATGACGTATTAGTTGGGACGTTGCAATGCATGCATTTTGGTTGAGTGGATCGCCGCCGCCATCGTCGAGATCGTAAATGCCGTCCACGTTTCTTGGATTAAAACCCGTCGCATGGGACGAACCGACTCGCATACCGTTCGACTCAGACTATTACCCAAGCGGCGACGGAGAGTAATATCGCTTGGAATATTCGTCGTTCCCGGCCGGATACTTAATAGATAGACGACGAAGGAGGAGGAAGGAGGAAGGAGGATGGAAGGAGGGAAGAATGGAAGGAGGAGGAGGATGGAGGAGGTGGTGGCATGACAATGTATGGAGTTGGAACGATGTCGCGTTCACGGATGCACATCCCATAGCGTTGTTGTATTATTCCAGGGTAGCTGGGCCGTGGAATGCCGGGAGATTGGAGGAGAAGGATGTGGAAGAGTAACGATCGAGGAGCAGGAGGAGGACGACGAGGAGGAGGAGGAGGAGGAGGAGGGAAAAGAGCATTGAGGGAGAAAGTATGGGGGAGTAGGGAGGAGTAAGAAGGAGGGAAGATAAGGTGAACTTAAGAGAAGGGAGGGAAATGGGATAAAGAGGGTGGGAGCAAGGAAGAGAGGAGAAGGAAGTCGACTGGAGGACGAACGATGGATGAATAGGAAGAAGGAGCAAGTAAGAGGAAAAGAGGAGGAAAAGGATGAGGAAATAGCAACAAGGGAGAAAAAATGTGGAGGGTGAAGAGAAGGAAGGGGGAAAGGTGAAAAAAGGGAGAGGAATAAGAGGGAGGTGGAAGGAGAAAGAGGGAGAAGCGAGAAGGAGGAGAAAGGAGGTGCGGTTTATGAGAATGAGGATAATTATTGTGCTCCTTTAAAATTCTCGTCTTCTTCTTCCTCCTCCTCTCTTCCTCAATGTCTGCTTCGTATCTTCCCCTCCCTTTGCCTCCCTCAGCGTTGTTCCTTCGTCCCATCCTATGACCCTCGTTCTCTCCGTTTTCCTTTTCCGCCTTTCTAAATCTAATTATTATTCACCATTCAATTCTCGGCACCAACTCGTCAGCCTTGTCTTCATCCTCTCTCCACTTATTCTTCACTTTTCGCTTTCTCGTTTCCACTTCCACTGCAGTATCTCTCTCCTCTTCCTTCCCCACCTCCTCCTCCTCCTCCTCTTCGTCGTCTTCCTCTGATCTACTGTTTCTCCTCTCTCGTCTGTCTGTCTGTCTGTCTCTATTTCTCTCCCGCGGTTATTCTGCATAACTTGCACGTGGCGTAATGAGTCTGCTTTCTCTAATCACCAAGCTGCATTTAATGTAACGCCATATAAGCCACACGTACGGTCGTTGTATAATTATTTCTGAGAAAATGAAGACGAAACGGAGGTTAGACTGAAGACCTATGAAGAGATTTCTAATAACTATAAGCATTGAACGATAGAACCACGTGAGACAATGTTCTGTGTTGTTGGCCCATGAATGACTTAAAGATACGCGAATGCTGGTATCTGCCGTCATTATATAATATGCTACGAATGCATAAGTGAAAAGAATGAACACATTATTATACAAACACATGACTCTATTAAGACTATTATTGCTATTATTACCACGAAGTTGCTAAGCGCCTCAATATAATGGCTCAACATAAATTGGCAGCGCTGAGCAACAATTGTAGCCTAAATGAAGGACTTGATCAAGGTTCGCATAGAATAGAAAGTGTAGGCCTACATCTCTCATCGATGTTGACTTATAAGGCGACCGCCCTCACTAGACTGTCGACGAGCAATTTAATTAACAGTCTGTCTCCCCTGCCCTTGAATTCAGTTCTTGAAGTGTAAAAAGGAAATGCCTGAACGACACCCATGACCGTCCAGCCACACTTTAAGGCTAAGCCCTGCTTGAATTACTATATGTAATGTGTATACATACTATATGTTAGCAACCATGTCTGAATTAATCTAATATAAATCTACGTATTTCACGTGCTGGGCCATAAAAGTAATCCCTGCAGATTTTTGCCAATAGCCTATCTTGTCCGAAAATAAGAATTTTCATTTCAAATTTTACGGGCTTAAAAGTTAAAACCTCTCTCTCCCTCCCTCCCCCTCTCTCTCTCTCTCTCTGTCCACCTCCCTCTCTTTCTCCGTCCCATCCTATCTTTGTCTGTCAGACTCTGTCTATCTGTCTATCTGTCCACTCCTCTGATCCTACGGTAACTCGACCCGGACCACCATGGACTACTCTTACGGACAACCCTTTTGACTCAACGCAGGGCTCGTGAATAAGCCGGTGCCCCGCGCTTGGCTTTCGAGTGGCGCTTTAGAAATTAGGAGATTACGATTACGATTACGATACGATTACGATTATGTATCTACCTGTGCATGCCTCGTGCAGCCAACCGAACTTAGGCTTACTTATATAGCCCACCATTTGTTATCTCTGGACGACCTCTCTGACAGGACGCAGCGCTTCTGAATCAACCGACATCTTGCGCCATAATTTGAAGAAGCGCTTTATTACTTAGGCCACTGACTATAGGCTACGAATACGAATACGATTACACATAAACATTAAACAGTCGTTTGTTGCACTATATCAATCAAGTGTAAACGCCTTAATTACCTTACTTCCGTGTGTTTACTTGCTTGTAGCTGACTGAGGACAGATGCACCGAGGCACTGGAGGAGATCGGGAGATTGGCTGAGGACATTCCATACAGAAACCAGAATGTTCCAGCCAAGGACGTACAGGTCATGTCACTGCTTCCCGGTATGGATATCACAGACGTTTAATTAACTAAGCTAGGAGAAGGCAAAGTAGGCTCTAATTAACGTATGGTTGGGCAAATGAAGGTATACGCTGTAAGGTTAAAGGTCTACATTTAGGTGCCTACACGTTACTTGTAACATGTTTACATTTGCAAGATAGAGCCCGACGAGCAGTGGTTACATTGGTTTGAGTGAGCAGTGGGAACGTTAAATATGAGCAGTTGGAACGCCTGTGTTTCCAGGGTTCCATCATGATGAGCAGTGGGAGCTCAGTCCAAGAATTTTTAGAGCAGTGGGAACGCCGTTCCCACGCGTTCCCAACCACTTTAAACCCTGCTGATGAGGTGCTTTCAACTGACGAATGGATGGCAGCAATGGAATGTGTATGAAACGGAGGGAAGACGGATGGACACCTAGCTGCATGTGGTCTTTTGCAGACGAAGTAGAGTAGAGAACAGGAGGAGGCGAGACTTGGAAGTTGGACATGATCGATTGCCTTTCAGACCGACATAATATCTTTCATTGAACCCAGTGGCCCATACACTGTCCACGCTGTGAGACTGAGTCAACTAGGCCTACATGGATCACGATCATGCGGCCCACTGTGTGAGCCGTACAGATGGGCACTTACTCCCCTCCTGGAAAAGTAACACCCATTTTTTTAACTGTCAACTTTTTGGCTTTTAATTTTTTTAAATCACACTAATGCAGTAGACCTGATAATTAATGCTAGCCTAATTAATGATGCTCGAAACTGATATCTTTAATTTGCATTAATTTAGAAACCTATATATCAAAGACCTTATAATATCTTATAATATCTTATAATATCTTTGCCTATATGGAAAATTTATCCTTGTTCTTAATTTCTTACTTTACAATTTTTCAAGCTTTTGCTAAGCAAACTAGCCGTGACCATAATTATTTGTGTTTAGCCCCCTCCTGCGATAATATAATATCTGCGGGCGCCCATGACGTCACGTACGGGTCCTTCGATCATCAGATTCATCACAGACTCATATCGAACATGCATGGCTGTGGAGTTGGCGTCAAGCCGCGTCATAGTGGATCTTCTTGAGGTGAAACAGAATTTGACCCTGCAGCCTGCATGCCTATTGATATTGTTATGACTGAGCGAATGTGAATCAGATGGATAACACATAACTTCGATCATTCAAAAAAGCGCTGCATAAATTTACAGATAACGATACCGTTCATTATGGCATTTAATGGTAGGCCTACTGTTATTCTACTGTACAATGACAGCTGACATTCACAAATACTGGACGTACGAGGGATCCCTTACAAATCCACCATGCTACGAAACGGTCAACTGGGTGATATTTGAGAAGCCGATACTCGTCACAAAACGAATCGTAAGTCTGATAATTATTCTCACTTCGGTATAATTTATCAGAAACCTTATAACAGATGTCTCTGTGTAAGAATATTGTAAACAGTAAACTAATGATATAGAATTGGTTTGAGTTATGCTGCTGAGACGGTGCTCTGGTCACAGCCACATTCATATCATCATCCCCGTCATCATCATCGTCATCATCATCATCATCGTCGTAGTCATCGTCGTAGTCATCATCATCATCATCATCATTGTACCGATTCTGTCAATACTGCTGCCTACCACTGAGAACTTGGTAGGCTAAAGGGTTTTCGCCCCCCCCCTCCCACCCTGTCCCCCATGGTGGTAGAGATTCGCCAACCCGTCCACCGGGTGTCCCATGCCCAAACCGACACAGTAGTCAGTAGTGAGGGTTTGGAGTGAAAAGCTCAAAAACTGGAAATGCATCCCGGTCAAACACACACACACACACACACACACACACACACACACACAGAAACTTTTCTTTAGGCCTATTTATATACATGTAGAACATTGTAGATGTAGCAGCGCCGGTGGTCAAGCTGGTCTTAGAAATTTCGAACATTTTACATCAAGCCTACACATGCAATTAGGCGGTTTAGGCCTACGTTTAGAGGAATTATATATTACGATTAAATGTAGGCTACATGTTTACCATCTACCATAGCGACCGTAGGCTATGTACAATCTTGACTGAATTGCTCTGATGTTGTTGGTGTAAACAGCTTGAGAAGTTCCGACAAATGCGTTGTTACTGTGACAACGAAGTTCGTCCAATCAACGACGACTTCGACGGTCACGTGCTCAGCAATCGACGCCCCGTTCAGCCAATAGGAACCCGCAAGGTGACGTACATAGACAGCACCCACCTAGTCGTCCACTACGACCACGTGCGCAAACGACTGCAGCCTTTTCGTGGCAGCAGGCAGGATCCTACAGGCAGGACCGAGGCACTTCAAGACGACGTCAAACGTGGCCGAGATGGGCTTGATTGCGGCCGCCGCCAACGCGGCTGCAACCGCGGCTAACGATGAGGAAGGCGTCTGCTGCACAATTCTCTAGTGGGCTACTCAATAGACTACGAACGTACGCATAGGCATGGGCGCCCGTAGAAATTCTGGCAAGAGGGGGCAAAACGCAATGGACATGGTTAATTTTTTTTAAAAGAGCTTTAAAATGTGAAGCGGATAATTAAGACACGTGGGGTTTTTTTCCACAGAGGTTCCTAAATGTAAATTTCCCAGTTTCACATTGTTGGTAAACATGGGCGAAGAAATTTGTTAAGAACCAAAAAGTAGCAGTTAATAAATAGGATTGTTTTAAATTTTCCAGGGGGGAAGTGCCCCCTATGTGCGGGCGCCCATGTGCATAGCCTAGTCACTCACGCTTTTACCCTAGGCAGTGACATATTAACATGGACAGTAATGAGATGTCGTAGGAGGTAATTATTATTACCCTAGTATTCGTGTTTACTATCATTGACGTCTTTTCTCGTTCGATTTCAAGCAACGCTTGTTTGTCACGTGTGTTGCGTCTGCTTTTCCTCTCTTTGTCTTAATCTCGCTCAATTGATTATAATAATGTGATGCAAGAAACAACGCAGACAACTTATATACTTCGTTTTGTACGATGATTAGAAAGTGCCGCGGTTTTAAGAAGAGTTGTAGGGAACTGCTTAATAGACGCTTGTTATAAATCTTGAATTGACGGTGGTTTCATCAGCAGAAGCTTTTAATGTAGGCCCTATACATACGCTTCCGACCATACGTTGAACAGTAAGCCTAGGGAATAACAAGTCTGATATAGATGCATGGTTTCTTTAAAAACTGTAAAGCACTAGCAGCCTATTTCCCATAGGGCCTAAGTAGAGTTCTCATGTCGCACAGTGAAACGTTGACCTATAGGCCTACGAGATAGGATTATCAGTTTTCGCTCTACGACCCTCCAACCAGAAATTCAAAGATCCTAGCCACGGGGAACCAGCGTTTAACACGGAACCAGCGCGTTGTGGCACTGACAAAAGAGAGGTTTCGGTATTGGGCAACACGTTCCAGAGTCATTACACGGAGTCCACTCAGCAGGCTCGAATATGCAATCACAGGATGAGAGATGAAGCAGTCTTCAAGCAGAGTTCCGTCGTTAGGCCACCATTTTGCACAAGCAAAAATTGCAGGGTTTTTCAGAGGGATATAAAGCACAATCAACTATGACTATTGATGGTAGATGGTACAACAATCATACCACCAGCCTACAATGGTACACCAAACATTGGTGACACGAAACGAAGTATCCCCCCTGAAAGCTATCCGGGGGGATGAATTAATCTATCCTCCCGGATGGAATTAACCGGTCTATACTATCCGGGGGGGGATAGACCTTTCTATCCCCTTTTTGAAAAATGCGCATAATAAAAAAAATTATGCTGTAATCAAAATTAAAAGTTACTCTAATTGTTTTAAGTGTCCTAAGGCTTAAGCAATGCTGAGATAAAGGCAACTCGAATTTATTTAGTGACTCCGAGTGTTCTTAAGTGTTTTAAGTGCTCTAAAAACAGGGCAAAACAAATTATCTAGTAGGAATAAACATATCTGTTAGTGTCATTGTTCAAAACAAAGCAGATGAAAATTAATTTGCCAAAAAAAGTAAACGCGGAAACGGTTTTTTCGACTTTTTTTCTTTTGGGGGGATACAATTAATACGGGGGAATACTCTATTTCGTGACACCGGCACTGATCAACCGGTTACCGTCAATGGTTAGAGCACACATTTCTTTAAAATCCAAGCGCGGCAGATTAACGCCTTATTCCAGAGATTTAAATCTCAGGCTAGCACACTCCGTACATGACTTAAAAGATGTGTCACCCATTCCATTGTGTAGCTGTGAATTTTGCCCAATCAATTAATAAAAAATCAGCAGGTTGAGGAAGCTATGTGGTTGGTTTAGAAACACTTGTACATGTAAGGCTGCACCATGATAATAATTAATCCAACAGCTTGGTGGTATCATACGCAATGAACTGCATAGCCTTAAAGTGCAACACCAATAGTACGCACCACGCAGGACACACACGATTGTGTGGCAAACAAAAGGCATTTAAAAAAGGAACAGTGAATCGGGATTGTTCATCAGTAGAGATAATAATGAGCTTGCCCAGTGGTCATCAGTAACGTTGCGAGGAAATGATTCGACATTTATTTATCTGGTCATGCACATTAAGTCTGTGGACAAGTAGGACCTACCCAGTCTCAACCAACAGTTAACAAAAAAAGGCAACCTACTTTTAACAAACGAATTAATTTCAGATACAACCACCATGAATTGCACTGGACAACAAAACAGTAGGACACTATGCCAGTCTTTTTATCATCGGATCATAAAACTGTCATCCCTCAAGTACTAATGCATATTCCAATGCAAACTAGGCCACCGAAACAATTGTCAGAGAAGATCAACAATTGCTCAGATGGTTGCTCGGATTTACTGCTTTAAAAAGTCACCAAACAAAAAAAGAATCCAGAAACAAATTCACTTTATTGCAAATTGACAAACAGGTCCAGGAACAAAGCAAATACTTCCATCCGGGTGAAACCACCTGTTTGGAACAAACTAACAAAGGTCGAACCATGCATAAACCGAAGTTGATTAACTTAATCGCTTAACGAAATCTGTTTGTACGCTTATAAACGCAAAGTGAAATCAAGGACTCAAAAAACATGTGAAACAACTCGTACGCCTTTCTCCTAGGACACAAATTTGCCAATGTTTAACGTGTGAAAGTGCTCAGACCCAGTTTTATCAAGCTACGCCGCAAGTAGTACATATTTCAAATTGGAAGCTATCTAATTACCTCAAACTAGCTTCAACCGTGATTAGGATCGGGTCTAACAATCCAAGTTCGCTCAGTTCAATGGATCACAATATAAACCGAAGTAGTTAAATATAAACGTTCATCAAATTAGGAGTCATTGTAACCGTTGAATTAATCGAAATAGGAATGTTAACAAGGGCAGCAACTAAGAAATGACATGTTATGTTCACAGAGTTTTTTGCAGATTAAGGAAAATTTCAAATTTCCACGAACAGCCACAGATGACAAAGGGCCGTCAAAATTCAACGTTTGGAAAGGCAGTGCGTACAATAAACTCAACAAACCTTGTCCAGAACTGCAATAAAATTTTCTTAAAAAACAACCGCATTGTTAGACACGACGACTCTGTCATCAGACGCCAACGCATTGGACACCGTTTGCCACACTGCCTCGCACGACGTCATCACACAAGTGCTCGCGCGCACACGCACACATACACACCAACATAAATGCACACACACACCAAATCGTTAAAGAAACAGATTTCATAGCTACAGATATGATTTGGCTCTTGTCAAGCATCAAATCTGCCAGATATTAGGTCAGTAAAGGTGATATTTCCATCAGTCAGCAAGACAAACCGAAAGAAAATCGAGTTTTTATTAGCAACCTGGCCAAGTCAAATCATTCCCTCACAGACGATGTTATCATCCACCGAAGTACAATCGTCGCTTATATCTACCAGCGTCGTCCGCAGCAGTCAACCGCATCGAGAGTGGTCACTACGTGCCGCTGCCGTATCAGGCCCGTGGTTAGGACCAGGCAGAAACACGTGTGCGTGTTGATTGGATAACTGCGTTGTTAACTAAGGCTGTCGTTAGACACTGCAGTCGATTCGTTCATCATCTAGCTGGCTTCACATGATTACCGCTTCATCATCATCACCATCATCATCATCAGTCACCATTGCTTGTTGCATCCGTTAACAAATCCATCCAGGTTTGAGGATTCTGCTGCTGCTGTGTTTGTGTGTTGTATATCAGTTGGTGCTCCACTCGTCAGAGGCTGCGTATATCATGCCATGTAATGTGCGCTCGGCACTGTGTGTACTTCGGATGACGTACCTAGTACTGGGAGAAGTTGGCGCCCTGCGACAGCGGCTGCGACTGGTAGAACGCCCGGTCGCCTTGGTAGGTCGAGTCCTGCGACAGCATGACGTCAGCCTGCGATCGGAACTCGTCGGCCATGTAACTGTCCTGTTAAGCACCAACACACAACAGCTTTGCACTGTCAGTCCACAAGCAATTACAATAGGAGAGCACTTATCCTGGAGGGCGACGATCGAATATACAGAACGGTTCTTATTCGGATGCTATAGTCCTCATCATACTTGTTTTTGAATGCACATGTGTCTGTATAATAATATTTTTCTTTAATTAAACGCCTGCAAGACGCACTGCGCTTTACATTTACAAGTTATGCAGTAATCTTAATTAAACTTAACTACTAACAGAGCAGACAGTCTTGCAATTACCCGGCGCTAATAGCAGCCTACAAAGCATGTCCGCCCAACAGGGGCTCGAACTCGCTACCTCTCGCAGTCTACGCCAGCTTGTTATCCATTGCACTACCGGGCCGTTTGTAACTCAGAATGCAGTCTGCAACTGAGAATTAAAGCACTTGAATACTTACTTAGTGCTTACTTAACTTCTGAAGCTTGTTCACTGTAAAAGAAATTCATGGTGCCTTTCAAAGCACATGGGTAGATGTCGGATCATAGACAACCGTGGTAAACTCTTTAAGTATCAGCATAGCCATGAAGTTGAATGAAACATCTCAAACGAAAAGCTGGTAACTACGTGTCAAATATTAAGAACACCGACACAATGCAAACCTTTAACAGATAAAGATAGCACTCATTTGTGGTGACACAATATTCGGCTTGTAACGGATAATTAAATTCGAACTACTCATCCTCATGGTCAAACCGATAAATTTTCAAGCCTTGAAATCTACCACATACGCTAAACTACATTCTTTCTTACAGAGCTGCACTGAAACAGCTGAATAATACCATTATATAAACAAACGAAATAAAGCTAAAAACGTTCAGCTGACCTGTGATAGTTCCTGTTGCGAAAAGGCCGATGGGCCAGTCTGACTCATCATAAACGGCTGGCTCATGGCTGCCTGAGTGAGTGGCCCGTGCGAATACATCTGCGATGAACCATCCTGAACAACAACCAGCAACAACCAGTTGCAATCAATGTATTACAACAATTTGTGAGAAGCTTTATTGCACCACGCCAAGAGAAACTCCTCAGAAGTGCTCCCAAATTGATTGCACCAAACCACGATTTTCAAAGAGAACAGCTTTCACATGCTTGAGGGAAGGAGCAAATAAAGACCGAGAAGTTCATTGTGGAGATTGCTAGGTAACTTATTCCAGAACAGCGGACCAACTAAAGTGAAGCTTTAACTGAGCACTGTGAAAGTTTGAGACATAATGACAACCAGGTTACTTTGCGTGACAGACTGAATTGTTAGATACTTGCACATATATCACTAAATTAAACCTATATCATCCAATTACCAACAAGATGTTTCTAAATTATGAAACCTACCACCCATCTGCCTATCTGGTTTAATTCTGGAATGTACTTTCGCCCAAGTCCTGAAAGAACTAACTTTAGACTAAAATGTAGAATTGAAGCAAAGAATTTGGCCAATTTAGAATACCCCTTTACGTCAAATCTACTACTATGAACAAGTGTAAGCACCAAACAACAAGTTGCACAGTTGCATTTGTGCGGTTGTTGAGTATAGTACCTGAGTTCCGGATTGTGAGCTGTGCATCATGTTGGCACCAGCTCCGCCTCCCTGCATCTGGTTGCTGTAACGTGGTGGCTTATTCTTCGTTCCAGCAGAAGCCCTGCCCGGCTGTTGGCGCGAGCCTTCATGAACACACAAACATTCGTCTATTAATGAATTCCCTTTGGAAGAATCAATCAGTCAGTCTACAGTTACCAACTGGAAAAGGTGCACAGAAGTGCAGCATGTCTTGCATAACTGAGGTATCCTGGTATATAACACAACACTAGAGTGCACTAGAGTGCAGCAGCAGCATTGGAATTTAAGAAAAGATAGTCTCAACAACTTACCTACAGCAACCTATTTACTTACAGCAACGCAATTCCATCTATTTAACACTGAACTTTCCTTAAAAAACTTGGTCTACAAGCATTCTGGTTATCACCGCTATTTTAAAAGTGTTATTATCTCTTCACCCAAATGATCTTGTTACTCCAGCACATGTTTTTGATTTATTGATAAGTGCAGTTCATTAATGATTCTAGCATTATGCAGAAGAAAGAGACTACCTTGCATTGATGTTATGCCCAAATACTGTGGCGGCATCATGTTCATGATGTAGTTCATCGGAACTGGAAGGTTCATGGTGTTGGCATACATCCGGTCAGGACCGATGTATCCCATGTGGTCATGGCGAACGAAACTGTCTGGGTTCAGGCGAGGACCTGCAAAGGTCAAGGTCACAACGTTCAATTAAGTTCAAGCATTATTCAAGCAGTTGTGGATTACACTCTCATACAGTGTATTTCGTTTAACTGCACTGTTACTACTGCCATATATTATACAGAAAAGGTCAACCTAGACATATACGACCCTTTGACTTCAGCAACATTTTCCTCAAACTTCTGAGTTTGCATTCGCCTAGAGGCTGTTATTGTGATCTTGAGGTGAATGAAGCTCTGTCAATAAATTCTTTGCTTACATAAAACAAAACGCAGTTATTCAATTCATAATTATAAATTATACATGCACAATGACACTAGACAAAATTCACATCAATCTAAAGTAGAAAATCATTCAGCTAATTCCCAAAGAACTAGCGACAGACAGCCAAGCCAGTCACACAGCAATCTTTTCTGGGCATGTTCATACATTAAAGTGTAAAATGTGACAACCAAAAGTAAAACCGTACCATTTGAAGGGTTGATACGGTCGTAAGCACTTCCCGGTATCAGCACTTCTCTAGCATCAAACATAGCAGTGCTCATAAAACGACCACCCTGTGTGCGAAACAATGCGAAAAAACACATCAAAATTTGAAGAATATAACAAAGAGAAAAAAGCTGCAAGAATATGACACCAATGACCTTTTAGGAACGAACACATGCACAGAAGTCTCACATTTCACCAATCTTTAGTGTCACAGTGGGTGGCAATCAACTCCCTGCCAAGCTAAGCTTGGAATCCGAATGTTACGTGCCTAAATCCTCACTAGCCAAAAAAACTTCTGAAAGTTTACAACCAGGACCAACTTCAGTACAGTCACATAGAAGAAACACATTAATTCATACTAAATCTTGTATTTCAGACAAACAAATCATTGATCGCAATCGCTGGTGATGCTGAGCAACTGTGAGTGAAGAACTTACTCAAAGTACCCATATGAGAAAACATCTCTAGGCTTAAACCCTACAACATGTTTTACAAGCAACATGTTTGAACAAATCGGCAAACATGCCATACAGGAACATACGGAAAGAAATCATACGCAGAAAGCAGTGTCTTGCTTACCGGATTGGATGCATTCACCAGTTTGCGTGGTTTGTTGAACTGGATCATGCTTTCCTTGAGGTTGCTCAGAGGTCCTTCCATAAGGACCTGCTGCTCCTTGTAGTAGTTCAGCAAATGATTCCACAGGCTTTGCTGTTCAAAAGAAAAAGCAGCATAATAAGTACACTGAATTCATCAACATCAGCCGCAAACACATTCATTCGTTCATTCATTATGTGATTCACATAACGTCCCTTCGAGGGGACAACTCAGAGGCACTCCCAACCGCAGCATGGACAAATAGGATCTTTAGATGAGATAAATATGTTATACAATTTTTCAATGGATATCAAAATTAGATGGAAGGTTTCAAACCTTGCACTTCAACATTCAATACAGATGTTGCTACTAAAATAGGTCGCTGATCATTTTTAATTCAATATTGCAAGAACTTATCAGATGCATTGCTGTTATTGATCTTCCATTTGTCAGGATTTACTCTGACTTCTTGCGATCATCACTGTAGGATAAAATGCTATTTCTAAATGCTTTTCTTATTTATTTATAAGCACGAGTCTTGTAACTGTTGCACGAGAAACAGAGCAATAGCAACACTAAAGATACCTTGGAGAGAACTTTTGGATTTCCAACAATGATAATTCCAAACCTGTGACAAATTACAAAAAAAGCATCACAATCAAAGCCACAAATGAAGAACAAAAATCAACAACAAAATACTTAAAGTAACAAAAGCAAAAATTGTTCAAACTGCCCAGAAATAAAAATGGCATATTTACATAAATGTTTTTAATATGAACTTTCCAAATAAAAAAGCAAGGAAACTTCGGCGAGAAAAACCATTGGGTTAATAAGGCTTCAAAAAAGTACCGTGAAATCTCTTTTGTCAACCTGAAAAGTCTTCAATGCAGGCCATACCAATGTTACCACATTACCTGACGCTACATATCAAGCAATATCAATTCGGAAGTCTAAGTGTGTCTTCTCTTGGTGGGTGACAACCCACACCTCAGATTCACATTAATAACCATGAACGAGTCACAAATTTAATTAATAATAATAGTTAATTCATGGAGACGTATGACAACATTTACAAATAAGTTACTTGCTACTTGACCATGACATAGAAGATAGAAGTTGACAGTGCAGTAGAAGACAAAAAAAACCTAACACACAGATGAAAAGGGATTGCTTACTTGGCCCTGGTAAGGGCGACATTAAGACGTCGTGGATCATTGAGAAAACCAATGCCCTGGTGCTCATTAGCACGCACGCAGGACAGAACAATAAAATCCTTCTCTCGGCCTTGAAAGGCGTCGACGCTTGCAACCTCAATTTCCTACAAGTAAGCAAAGAAATCTCGTTCAAAGAACACTACAGAGCACATAACACACAACACTATAGTTATCTTTGGGTTGAAGTTAGACTCAAAATTAAAAATACAAATAGAGTGTAGCAGCAGCATTGGAATCTGGCAAATCCCGAGAACGATTTTGTTTTATTTAAAAAATATATAACAGGAACTTTTCAAGTTAGGAGGCTTAAACAAGCCACCTGCATATCATTTAATTTGGCTTTAAATCTGCAAAACAGTTAACCCTTTAATGCCAAAGGGTATAGGATTTCCCATACCATTTACTACCATCTCGGCATTAAAGGGTTAAACCACAATAAAACATGATAAAGTCTAGCACACTCAGATACTTTGGTGAGGGAAATCCTGACCATAACCTAATTACAAAACTACCTACACCACTCATCTTTTCAGTTTCATAGATGACTAAATCAAACCAAGGTTCCGATATAAAAATCAAAATATTGATTAGGTTTGAACTTTAGTATCTCTGGTTCAAGGAAGATTAAGGTGATGGAAGGCAGCATAAAACAAGTTTCTCACATTTATCCATAAAAGAAAAGAAAAACAAAGAAGCTTGCGAATCCGCAACAGCATGATGGAAAAGTAACAATGTACAAGACGAGAATTGACAGCAATTGAGTCATAGCACAAATTGTAGAACAGCTCAGCGTAAAGTAGCAAGTGATTGAAGAGATTTAAAAGCACGTCAGTACCTGGTAGAGCTTTGAATGAAGTGATCCACTGTGCTGCATGTACTGCACCAGGTACGCTCTCTGGCCCTCGTACGGTGTAATGATGCCAATCTGATCTGGCTTCACTCCAGATTTAAGAAATCTTGTTACTATCTTCTCCACATTTGCAGCTTCGGTCCTATAAAACAAGGAAAACTAACTGCACTGAAACTGTCTAACAATCAAGTCATTCATTTCAACTAACTAATGAGAGCAAAAGCGTACTTTGCAGCAGATACCATGCACCGTATTGGATCTTCGGAACTTTTGCACAATACTCAGACCCTGACTGAACATGCCAAGATCATGTGATTGTTGTGCACAAAGAGCATTAAAAATAATGATATTAAAGTGGTACAACTTGTAGTAAGCTCAATAGACTCTCTCTCTTTTAAAAAAACACTTCCAGAGTCTACTTATCCCAGGATATATTGACTGGTGGAGTCAATGCTTACTACGACTAATTGGCCAGTGCAATGAATAGAGTTACTAGGATTAAAATACTCCAGTTGATGAAACAACGCTGTTATAGAAACTGCAAAATTCAATTTGTCCTGGGAAGAATCAACTCCACGAATCATTTGTTCCAGGAAGAATCAATGTCTCCATTCAATTTGTCCTACCAACAAACTCCACAGGTCTGTCGTTTGGTCCAATCTCAAACGAAAACCAATCTGTAGTGTCAGTTCACAGGCTCGAGCAATTTTGCTCTACTATCAATTGACGCTGAATATCAATTTACTCTTACATAGTCATCACGTACTAGGATAAAAACACTTCTGAAGCCTTTTTGTCCAAGAAGTGTGTTCAGTCTCCTACACAGCTTAACATATGCAGTGGCTAGTCACAAAAAAAACATGGTGACCTGCAACTACTAGTCACATGCAGGATTAAGTAACATAAAATTAATAAATTTAACACTAAAAAGTAGGTCAATACCGGTTAAGGTAAGAGGTTCCAGAACTGGCGATTTCTTCCTGGCCAGTCGTCACATAAAAGAACATTGGCTTGTCTTGCTGAGGCCAAGGGAATTCCATGTTCTTCTTTGTTCGCTCAGCTGGAACATCCCATCATGCCATTTCAGAATAAATTAGCATAACTTATCTTAGTCCCTTAAATATCTTTTGCTTCTGCAGCTTACTTTAATCTTCAGCGTTACTTGTAAAACACATCTTTACAACATATCTGACTGCACATTTAATCTGTCTGTCCCTTGAACTAATAATATTTTAAATTCTGCATTTAATTTTCCTAATCTAGACTAAATATTATATTACACATTTTTATCTGCCTACTACATTGTAGAAATGACTAAATAGCATACTTTAAGACATCGCTAAATGACTTTGCTGCCTACCACCATCTCAATTCAACGATTAAATTGCTTCTCCCAACAGTATTTCCAGGAACCAGGCAACCATGCAATCTCTATGTTATTATTGCTGTTCCTAAGCCTTGTGCAGCCAAAATCCAAAAATCAAATCTGGAACGATCATAAAAACATCTGCGAAAACACCCACCGGTAGTAACTCCGTTCTGCAGAGAGCCTTCATAGAAGATGTTGGAAGGAAAGGCACTGAGTGCCGGGTGCATGCGATACTGGACCTGGAGGCGGATCGGGCGAATGCCGAGCACAACGAGACGCTCAAAGAGCGACTGGGATAGCCCAGCACGAGCCGCCTTCTTGCACATGACGACAGGACCAAGCTGGCAATGGTCGCCGACAAGAACCAGCTGGCGACAGCCAAGGATGACTGGAATCATGCACTCTGGCTCCGTAGCCTGGGTGCTCTCATCGATGAGCACAGAACGAAACTGCATCTTAGCAAGACGAGGATCGCCCGCTCCCACACACGTACAGCAGATGACGTCAGCATTCTGTACAATTATACAAACACGTGTATAGTATAGCATGTGCAGAATATGGACTATAAATAAATAATATACAAGCATCTTTATACATGATCAATGCAACATCCTCCCATATAAATTGCTGCACGAACATATCCAAGAAGAAAGCATCATATTCTAAATGTCTTTTTAAAAGTTACTTCACACTGCACTTGCCCACTACAACAAAAACATTGTTACAAAATTGAAATAAATAGTCTTACAAGTTTATAACTAATTAATAATTAAGATACCTGGATTGGGCTTCCCTTGACTATGCGACACCTCCCAAACTGTTCTCAATTTCACAAACTGTTGAGGACTGTTTTTTGTGTGCTTGATATCGCCCAGGAGCACCTCTGAGTAGGTACATTGAAGGGACGCTATATAAATTCTGATTGATTGAATTTTTTCAATGACCGACTCTTCCAACCTATAAAACTAGTATTTTATAACCTTTAGACATATAAGAACAAACTCCTTTATGTTCATCTTATATGTTTAGCTGCATGAACATTGTATCTAAGCATATTCCCAATATTTTAACCATACTACCGACTCTCCTTCCAAAGTATCAACTACTTTAAAATCTTAAGCTGAAGAGGTAAGTTAATTTTCTAAGAGTGGAGCAATCGGAATTTCCAGAGAGTTTGAAATCATGAAGCGTGAAGTTTCCAACTAATAATCACCTGCAGGAGATCTCGTTCACACTGCTTCTTCAACGCTCGATATCGCTTCTCATCAGTTGACGACAGCTCACCTGTCTCGTCCTTCAGCTGCTGCAGCTTCTGCAGCTCCAGCATACTATGCAACAACACACAGAAACATACAACATACTAGTATGCAACAACATACAGAAACATACAACATACTATGCAACAACACACAGATATATACAACATACTATGGCAACACATGGAAACATACAAAATACTACGCAACAACACACAGAAACATACAACATGCTATGCAACAACACACAGATATATACAACATACTATGGCAACACATGGAAACATACAAAATACTATGCAACAACACACAGAAACATACAACATACTATGGCAACACATGGAAACATACAAAATACTACGCAACAACACAAAGAAATATACAACATACTATGCAACAACACACAGAAACATACAACATACTATGCAACAACACACAGATATATACAACATACTATGGCAACACATGGAAACATACAAAATACTACGCAACAACACAAAGAAATATACAACATACTATGCAACAACACACAGAAACATACAACATACTATGGCAACAACACACAGAAATATACAACATACTATGCAACAACACACAGAAACATACAACATACTATGCAACACCACACAAAAACATACAACATACTATGCAACCCACAGAAACATACAACATACTATGCAACACACAGAAACATACAACATACTATGCAACACCACACAGAAACACACAACATATACTATGCAGCACACAGAAACATATGCCTTTACACATTATCATACACTAGGCATCACAAAGTGGAAGCCAGAGACAATGCAGTCATACGAATAAAGCCACTTAACAAAAACTCAGATCACCATGATCAGTCACAATATAGAATCTAAACATTCTTCATCAAAAATAACTGGTCTGAAGATCCACAGCACGCACGGCTGGAAAAAACAGTCCTGAACTATGCTAGGAACACTAGAAGAAGCCTGCATCATACATAAACCAGGGTATTGCCAAATGTTTTCTAATATTGAATACAATAAAATCCTTACACTTTCTTCATAGCTAAGAGTCGTATTAAAAAAGGAACTCTAGACAGCAACCTCAGCAAGTTCTTACTTGGCCATATTCCTGATCTGGTTATGAAGAGCCAGAAAAGAAACGGGCGAGTCGATGGCTTCACGGCTCTTCGCGCACAGTCGGACAACTTTCAGGCCAGTCATGTGGATCTTCTCCGTCAGCTGGTCTACGGCGATGTTAGACGGTGCACACACGAGCACTGGTCCCCCAGTTTGCTTCACCAGATGGTAGACAACCGTGGCTGACGTCACCGTCTTTCCAGTACCAGGAGGGCCCTGGATGAGACTCAGCGGTCTCTGAAGGACCGTCTTAACAGCGTAGACCTGCGAATGATTGAGCTCTGGAAGTCCCGGCGCACTGACTCGCTTTGGCAGCTGGCACTTTATTGATATATCCTCCACTTCATGTCCGAGCAACCGGTGGTAAATGTAGCTCGAGACAGAGGTCTCGTCAACTGCAAACGTCTTCATGGCGGCCTGCATCCTGTACAAAACGAAAAACTTAACATATAGCATCATACATAATATTGTATATATTATGTATGATGTCACAGCAGAAAAGATACTATAATATATATGGCATATATATTATATATAATATGCCAGCGGTTCCCAACCTGTGGCCGGCGGGCCAAAAGTGGCCCGCCTGGCCTACAAAAATGGCCCGCAGCACCTCAATGAATTAAGAAAAATATATGTAAAAATTGACAATTTGGACATGATAGACTATATAATTCTTTTCTATTACAAATTATTTTATTTGGGCGTTAATAAATCGCATAAAACATTCTTTCTTGATTTAATTATAACAATTTTATATACCTTTAGTCGATTAAATTATAGCAATGTGGACCCCTAATGTCCTTCAACTAAGAAAAAGTGGCCCTTGTGTCCTCCCATTTGGAGAAAGTGGCCCGACAGTCAAAAAAGGTTGGGAATCACTGTAATATGCCATTTCCAATGTATATCATCACTTCCATAATATGGCTTTTATCTTTATAATCACATCTTGAACTTCATCAGTCCTTTTCATGCAATTCTGCACATCGGGCAATGCAGTTCCTCCAGATCTCCCTGTCCACCACTGCCAGTTGTATCACCTCATCCCACATCATGTCCACCATGCATATCAAGTCTTCCCTAATGGTTTCCGGCCAGTTTTCCTTGGTCTGCCTCTTCCATGTCTTCCTCCGGAGTCCAGTTCATCACCTGCCCTGCTATCCTGGCTTCATCCATGCGGATCACATGACACCATCCATTTTGAACTGAGATCAATAAATTTTTCAGCCAGTTGACGAATTATCATGAAAACTTCAACTTCATAGTCAGTACAATAGATCTATTAAAACTCACAGATATACTCAATTCTTAGCCGTGTAAAATGCACTGGCTACCATTTTCTTAACAAAAGACCATCACTTAAGAAAGCAACCGTAGACAAATTTCTCACACAATAGACCACTTGGAAATCTAAGACCAGCACTTAACATTGGTCATATATAAAAACAAATAACAACAAATTCCACGATAACATACCTATCAAATGAAGTAGACTTCCAAACAAAGTCGACAACAAAGTTGTGTGTACACTCGGTTGGAACGCCTGCGTTACTTTTCAGCTCCACTGCAACCTCATCTCCAAAATCTATATATCGAGTTAAGGGAAACTTATAACATACAATTGTGCAGGAATCGCAACAAAAGACGACCCTTCAACTCTTTAACGAAAGTAAAGACCTTCATTGATGAACATAGACCAGCACCATTGTTTCCACTTTATTCATTCATTCATTGCACTTGTGCTGTAGTTTCAATATACATCAAATCATCAAAATACACCACCTCATGCCCTCATAAAAGTTTCTCTCAATTAAAGGTCACTAACCCTGAGTAAACAGTGATAAATTACTAAATTATGTAATGTAATAATTAGTAATTTCTATAGCACCACTCACAGCCAAGGCCATTTAGCAGCACTCATAAAATAAATAGGTTTTAAGAAGAGAGATATACAGACAACGATCTAGAAAGAAGAGTCCCACGCAGAGTTGAGGGAATTCCACAAGGATGGCCCAATGATGGCAAAGGAGCGATATTGTGCAATAGTGGTCCTAGCTCGTGAGACAAACAAATTATATCCTTATTTAATCTAGATCTGATTGTACAATGTGCATGAAAATATTATTATATACAGAAAATCAGCGGTAGATATAAAATACAATTTTAGTGCATGCTGAAGTGTCTTTAATCAGCTCGTGCTTTATAAATATTCATAAAATTACACTATTCCAAATGAATTCACAGCAAAAAAGGATACTATCGGCAATCTTGATGACATGTCCAACTCCAGACCAAGGTTTGTGCAGCTCGCCCAAATAACGCAAACGCAACTCGTCGCCCTGCATCAATTTCATATCTGTGATAGATAGAAGCAAGCCAACCTTCAAGTTACAACACGTTAAGAAAGCCTCTATGACAGCAGTTTGGTAACACAAAGTCTGTTTTTATACATTTCTCTGATTGGCAGAGTGTCACACTTAAACCAGACAACAGAACTAGGCAATCAGATAGACTCTAGTTTACCTTCATTCGCTTTCATAAAGTGGAAGTAGGCAATGCGCTTTTTGTTAAGACCGACGTCCCAGCGCACAATGATGTTGTCTTGTGTCTGCGACTCCTTCAGTTTGCGGTCGTACTCAGCTTCCAGTTTCACAAGAGGACCAAAGATGTTCTGGTACTGATATGCATCTTCGTACCTATGTCAAAATAACAACCAGGTTATGATTTTTGTGCGCGAGAGCATCAAATCTTACACTTTGGTTGATGCAAGCTTAAAGCAACCAAACAACTGAAAGCATTGTTATGTACACTAATTGTCTTGTACTTTAATGAACTGGGCTTCAAACGAGAAACAAATGTGAAAGGCTCAAGTATAACAGAAAGTCTCAAAGTAATAAATAAACAAAGCAATGTTCTAGGTTCAAGATCTTCATCATCTGGAATGTAACAACAGTTAAGTTAAAAGCATTCACAACATTGGAAGTAATTAATAATGCCTTCAATGACAGTCGTCTGAACCATCTTTACAAGTCACCTCTCTTTTAAAAAAATTCTTACATATTTAAATATTTATGATACCTTGGTGTCCCATCAACTTAAATGACTCATCCTACTCAGCAAAAGATCACATATAACGAGCACCTTTCATACTCCAAAAATGATCAAGAAATTAAGTTGATGATTAGCCTATTAGCATTCATTTCACTCCATTTGACCAAAAAACATAACCATATTCTGCCTGTTCACAATCATTGCATTTTCTGCCTGTTCACAATCATTGCATTTTAAAGTGCAATAAAAAATTTAAATAAATAAAATAAAACTAGTTGTCAACTTTTCCGGTTAATATCTTTGCAATGCGTGTGTATAAAAACACAAATAAAAAATTACAACTGTTTAAGTATTAATTAACTTCCAAGCACTCTAAACATCTATGTTGTAATTATCTGTGGAAAGCCATCTGATGTCGCAAATGTGTACTTATGGCATGCAAGCACACCGTTAATAAATATTACATTATCACCTCCATTGCTTGGTGCTACTGATAAATTTCTCAGTATAACTCCCTGTATTGCAGTACTTACCGTTGCATATGTATGCAGTTTGTATTGGCCACACAACTGGCACTGACAATACTTAAATGAAAAACAGAATTGATAAATATTGCTAAGTACTATCAAAAACTGTGTTAGTATTTGCAGCACATTTTTCCAGCACTGAAAAATAGTCATTGAGCACAGATAGAATTCACAGTTACCTCAACAAAACCTGCTGTGGATCCTCATCTACCCCTGGCTTCTCCAGATCATCCAACTTGGCATCCGGGTTGTCCTAAAGAACCAAACATTCGTCTGCAGTTACTCTTGTTTAAACTTACAAAGTCGTTTTACCTTAACTTTAATTCTTCACGACTTTAACATCCTCTCACCAGCCTAGAAAGAGAGCATACAGGACATAGGGCCAGGAGCAAGATACAAGGGAGACCGAGGATGGTAAGGATCACAAATATCTTAACCTGGATGGAAATGTCATTCAATTTGATCATGGCAGAGACAGAGGAAAGAAAAGGATGGAGAAAACTTGTCTACGAAGCAACTCAAGCCTTAGAACAAGGAAGATTGAAGACACGACAAGACATCTTAGACTGGCACAGGCAGCACTTTGTGTGGCGCTTTTCAGAGTGCCTAGCAGTGATAAAATTCACTAAAAGCAATGTCGCAGTCAATGAGTTAGATTGCAAACTGCTCATATGCCTGAAACGATTAGTCCAGCACAGAACCTGCAATGATGAAGCTACAGTCAAGAACAAAAGCGCTACAGCTGCCACGAAAAACTTGAAGAATCAAATGAAGATTAGCAGTGCACAGATTAATCTCAACACAATCAAATACCTTCCAGAGCTCCTCCAATTTGTTGATCTGCTGAGCCGAGATCTGTCGAGCTCTCAGCTGCTCTTCTTCAAGTGGTATCTTCACGAGCCACGGTAGGAATTGTCGATCGGCGATCAAAGGCTGCCACTGAGATGGATCCCTAATCAAATACAGGAACAATGGGACACATTAATTTATAAGACACAATAGCTTCAAATTAACGTGTAGGACCTTCAGCAAGACCCTTCATGCACAACAGCTCAGTACTGTCACTTGATACTTAGTCAGTTGACAGTGGCACACCGCAAATAAAACAAAAACAATAGAGTGGCATGGCACAAATGTGTATGCATGGCACCTCTTTATCCATGGTTTTAATTTTCATAAATAACAGAAAATGTTGTCAAGCCAAGCAATTTAAAAGAAAAGGCACCACTATGATGCACCAGTGTCTCATACCAATTCTTTAAATGGGGACGATTAGCACAGTACAATACAGCTTACAAAAAAGGTCTATAATTATATAAGCAAAGAACATAGAACATAATGATTCACAAAGAATTTCAGTAGACAGACAGCAAACAACCTTTTGTTTTTGTTTGGTAACAAGATGAGTCAAAAATGATATAGGCTTACTCTTCAAGCACAACAGCCCTTGACGATACTGATAAGAAACGCATTACACAGCTATATCAGCAGCGATCAGTTGGCAAGCATGTCTCGGAAGTCATGGGTAAAAGCCCACATAAAATATACCACTCGCAATATAAACCCAACGTCGCACTGAAGTGCTCTCTTCGCTACTGCGCACTTGCACCACAACATATCATGTCTTTCAAAACTAATACAACATTGGCAATCTTACAGATCTAGCTATCTGTCCCTGATTTAGGTACAAGTATACCAGTCACAACATCACTGCCTATGCAGAAAATATCTGGCAAAGACAGGGAATTCACAAATTCAATTTCACCACTCTGAAATCTGGTAGCAGAGTGATCAAGAAATACCAAGTCCTGTAATGCATCAGAAATTACCTCTGGATTTGTGCACTATCTGCTTCATAGTTTAAAATGGAAAGTAAACATTTCCAATATATCCGTCAAAAGACTTTTTCAAAAGAAAATCTCTTTTAACCAAGTCATAAACCAACACAGAAATCAGTGAAAAATTGCTGGCAAACTTCAATTGCACCAACTTGTTTATCAAATGAGAAGGCAATGAATACTTTCACATCCCAAACGACTGCAATCAGGCGACTGACTAATGTCGATAGTCTAAGCAAAATATTAAAACTTGATAAATTTCATATCTCCTGATCCCAACTTAAAAACATCCAGTGCATGTTATAAAACAAACGCTCAAAAGGGCAAGCTGATAAAACAAGATGGATATATATGACAATAAAAACTGCATTAGTAAGGCGCTTGTAACTGAACCTACCAGTTCATGTCCTTCAGCTGGGTGGATGCGGCACATGGCTGACGGCAGAGCAGCACCACCACGGAGTCGGCCTTTGCGGGGATGAAGCCCAACAGAAAGACGTTCTTGCAGCCACAGTTGTAGCATTCAAGGACGGTCTCCCCAAGCGGTCCATCTTTGTGAAGGCTCACCTCCTTTGCTTTGGCACGCACCAGATGGTTCACAATGTGGCTAAAACACAACAACAGACAATGAACTCCGTAAAGCTTCAAACTAATATATCTCCACCCAGCCACACTGTCAAGTAAATCCCACAAAATAATGGTGTGAATTTCCTTAACTTCAAGTGTTATCACTTAATACATAAAATACAGAAGTTACAAAACAGAAAACTTCAAGGAAATCTCATAGAAATGTGAACACAATGGTTTTCAAGCTTCATCAAAACCCTTTGCATGCCATATGTCATAAGCCCTTGTTCTGGTTCTGGACAGATTTGTTGTATAATTGGGGCATTGGTCCATTTTGCCTGCAATGGTAAAAATGATATATCTCAACCACGGAACTGTGCAAACAAGAATTTACAAAAACAATCGGATTCTATAAAAATAAATGAACTTCATTTGCTTGTATGTGATTATTTATATTTCTGACAAAGTAGTTTGAAAAGGCACTATATAGTACATAGTTCAAAGCAATGTCAAACATGAATTTCTATATAGTACAATAAAAGCAAAGACTGTATATATGTTTATTGTCGTTCTTTTACAAGAAGTTCAAGTTTTCTAGGAATGTCACCTTAAGTAACCAATATTCCATGTGGCACAGATGTGGGCAAACACAGGTCAAACCTTCTACACTGTCAAAGACTGCATTGTCAGGATTCAAAAATTATACTCTCTGTTTAGATTAAAAATGCTTCAAAATCAATGATTCACGTTATATGTGATAACAGATCACAAGCCATCAATAACCAACTGTGGTAAGAAAATCTTACTCTTTCTTACCAACATATTGGTAAGAAAATCGCATCATGTGGGTCCATTAATTCTGAAACTGTCCCACTAATCATCAGTGAAAAAACTTGCTGCACATTTATTGATGTAATCAACAGTGTACTAATTAACTTAGGAACACAGCTGACTCCGTAACACCAACTGCTCAGCTGGGCACCATAAAATGTTACTAACTTGCGCCTTTGGCTTCTGTGACAAGTTACAGGCTGTTATAATTTTGCACATGTGGCACGCAAAGGGTTTTTAGGTAAAGCAAGAATTGGTTAGCTAGTCAGTAACTGTAACCAATTCAGAGGCACAACATATAAACCATTTTTAAACTTCATGGGCACTGTCTCATGAAGTTATAGAC
Organism: Lumbricus terrestris; assembly: GCA_949752735.1. Taxonomy (NCBI): domain Eukaryota; kingdom Metazoa; phylum Annelida; class Clitellata; order Crassiclitellata; family Lumbricidae; genus Lumbricus; species Lumbricus terrestris. Next base: position 21,951,756 of record OX457036.1, read on the forward strand.
CAGAATGGTATTGGTCGCCCTCTCCTTCACATCGTGGATGCATTGAACTTTTTCTAAACCAGTCACATAACAATTCCGCAAGCATTTTTTAACTACAAAGGCTGCTCTTAAGTACTAAATCAAGACAAGAAGTACAAGTAAGGGGTAACTGTGCTCCGTGCCTACCTTCCAGAGGTGTTTCCTCTGCCATTGCAGAACCATTTCTTTGTCATGTTGCAGTAAACAACACAAGCTGGATCATGTATCCCACAATAGCTAAAAAAAACAATCACATTGTAGTACCATTTAAACAAAGTTTTACTAAATCTTTGTCAATTGCTGTCATCTAGAAATTCACAAATATCTCAGAATTGCGGCTTGGTTTTAAGGCCTCCAAAAGTATGAAAACATATAAGGTAAGACAATGAAAGCAAAACTATAATATGACAAACTTGTTGAGACTTCAACAAATCATTAGGTTTCCTAACAACAATGCTAAGTAGTCGTTTAACCCTTAAGCGACCACCGTGCACTAAAGTGCACTAAGGGGGTTACGACCAGCGTACAGTAAAGTGTACTAGGCGTACAAGTGCTATAATGGCGGCTACAGACTTATCGAAAGTATTATAGTTTGAAACTTTACATCATTCAGGCCAAGATAATATAAATAAACATTGAAATGAGTGGAAGATATATTTAGAAAGGGACCTAAATTTCATACGTCATTTGACCAATGAAAATGGACACTTGAATTCAGATTCATTTTCGAATTGGACATCAAAGATTCGCAGGTCCCTACATTAAAGTATACGTTTAATCTTGCATACCAATGTGGTGTAACAAACAGTGTTTAACTCACATTCACAGTCTTTATACAACGTGAAAAATAGATCAAGTTAATTATTGGGTCTTAAAATGCATATTGATTGTTTTGGACTTACGCGCAGGCATGTTTTGGAAGGTCTTTAAGATAGAACTGATCCTCGTCATCCTCCTCGAACGTCAGTTCCCCCATGCCCTGAGTGGCCGACTTAATGTTGTTGTCCAAACCATTTACCATAGGTCCATCCAGCTACAAAAGAAATACAGTCTTAGTTAAAACTCTGCGCATTTCACGCACGCAAAAAGCAATTGAGGCCACAAGACCTTACCCTACATAGAACTTATGCCTTTGCTGTGAGAACTCTTATTATGTGAATAACTGTTTAAATTTTTGACATCAGGTCTATAGTAAGCTAAATTGTGTGTTTACTGATAGCCCACTAAAGAGCATTCTTACTTCATTCTTACTTACATCATGCTACTTACTTAGCATTTATGAGACCATGACACAACAAAGAGCATAGAGAACCATCAGTAAACATAGTTGCATCTGTAATTGGCACAACACAATGATTCGGCCCAGTGCTTAATGTGTAGAAAACGAAGTGCCTGGACAACCCTTACATATCCAGGCTGTGCTGGCCTAATAAGTGACCGGATGACGTTCGGATTTAGAAATAAGTGCGTGGACAGACTGGACGGCGGACGCTGTCCAAGACCATCCAGCCACACCTTAAGCCCTGCTTCAACCAGAGACCATAATGCATTCTGAATGAGCATATCATGCTAGATGAACTCACAAGTGATTTAGACCAGTGAGTCAACAGTATACAACAACAGAGCTCGTGACCTACTGTTTCTCAAAAAACACTAAATGCCTTTACTAATTTTTTGGCAGCTGGCACTCAAAATATCGAAAGACTAACAAACTGAACTTGCGATATACGTTTTCTCAAGAAGCTCTTGGTTAGGGCCCCCAGAAATTCGCGATCTTGCGCAGCGCAAATTTTGCGCAAATTTCCAGGTTTAGCGCAACAGCGCAAAAATTGGCAATCCGCGCGATTTTTGCGCAAATTTTGACAAAATCTTGCTAATTTATCTAAATTGGGCTTTGATTGACTTAAAATCACCGCGGCCCATGACAGTTCAACATAGCAACGACGACCGATGTGCGATAATCAAAATGGAGGCCGCCGAATGGGATGAAATTATAGATGAATTTGTTGTTAAAGATCGATAGGCTATTTTTGGTAGTAACGCACAAACTTATAGTATAAAAAATCCAGAACTTCACGGCCACACAATAAAATGTGTTAGACGAAGTTTCTCAAAGCGGTCACACAGCAGCGTCGCGTGCTGTCTCGGCTTAAGACAGAACGAACGCATTTTAATCTATGGGCGTCAGGCGTGCACACAAAGAAGGAAGGCTAGTACTCAGCACGTTGTGTAAATTGGTGATTCATTATAAAATAGGCATGTATAATACTATTTTGAAGTTATATTTGTAATGAGCGTAGATTTCGGTGGGCGTAAATTTTGCAAAATTAAAATTATTTGCGATCGTCTGAATACAATAATCTTATGGTTATAGGAACTTTTATAACTGCATTTTTGGTTTGATTGTCTAATTTCTAGAACGCCAAAGCTTTACACTAAATGACAAAACCACTGTTAGATACTTTGGTACACTGATTCAATGAAAAAATAACGAACATTTTGATTTTTTAACTTGAGCAAAATTCGCGCAAATTTATCGTTTTTGGTGCGCAATTTTTTCAATTTTTTGGCGCAAATTTCTGGGGGCCCTACTTGGTGCTGATGCAAATCAAGCGCATCTTCAACCTGGGGTTAAGAGCGCAGCAGAAGACTGGAACACTTAAAATTTTTATGAATACAGAATGGTTGCCATGAACAGAAAGTACAAACAATAAATTTCAGCACCCTGGACCAGCTCAGGAAGATAAGTATTGCTAATGCCACGCGTCCGTGTTGTAAACTCTAAATTGGAACATAATCATTTTCACATTTTACTAACAACGTCTGAAGTATGCAACAAAGAAACCGTTTACATTCCTCATTAAATGTTTATCAGAGCAACAAACTTCTGCCCGG